>RJWJ010011691.1:0-43733 GCA_004363605.1 Indri indri | reverse complement strand
AGCCTGTCTCACCAGAAGAGTAGGACCTAGTATACAAGCCACAAAGCTCAAAGTCAGTGGTATTCCCGTAGCATAGACGAAGGGGTCACAGACAGATCCTGGACTACCAAGCAGGTATAACTGGCCACTGACCCATCTTTGTAGAACAGAGTGTAAGAACCTTGTTGTATATCAGAAGAGTGAGTGAGGGAGAAACAATATTCATTTAGCTGTGTAAGTTTTGTCAAGCTACTGACACTTCCTTCTATTGTTTCTGCTAGAAAAAGAACAGGTAAAAGTGAAGTCTGAGCCTCTGCTGGTCTTAAATCATTCTTTATTTTGCTGCCTTCCAGTCGTTACTCTTTAATGGCTGATAAGCTAAGAGTACACTTAGGGTCACCATCAGCGGGGTCACTGTGCTGGTTCCTGGCCACGTTTACATCTCTCCGCTGTTTTTTTAGTTTATCTGTCTACTTTTTCTTAGGCTGTATATATCTCCAGGTAGAAAATAAGGATGTTCAAAACAAAATAGAACCTTGACGAATGGAACCCAACCACTTGGAAAACACAATCTGCTGTTTTGTTGTTATATTTTCCACATAGGTAAAAGTCAAATGACTGAACACACACACATGTGATTTTGGTTAAAATTTTTCCAGGATATGGCCTGAGGTATACCTATAGCACAAAAGCTACAATTTTCACAGAAGAATCACTGACATTTGGCATAGCAATTGATTTGAAAGAAGCCTCAAGAGTTTTAGTCGATCCTAAGCTAAATGTGAGGGGACTAAACAAGTTCATCAAAATTCAGGCTGAAGGAATATCATGACCAAATCAAAAGAAGATAATAATCCTGCCATTGTTGACTATGGCCAGACTCCATGGGCACAATTAAGGGCACCACTTTTAAGAGATCACTGAGAAAAGAAGAAAGGAGCCAGAACAGGGAGAGGAAAGACAGACGTGGGGAGTCCTGGATAAGACGTTCTGGGAGAAACCCCCCAGGAATCGGAGAAGCGAAGCTGCAGGGGGCACATTCGAGGATGTGAAGGACTCTGCTGAAGAGGGGGTGGGCTCACTTTTCCGGAAGTCCGAAGTTAGACCTGTGGGCAGGGGATGTTGTTCTAGCTTCTAAGCACCGTGCCACGGAAACGCAATACACGTGCATAAGCAGGTAACAGGGTTCTGTTCACCACACTGTTTGAGACCTGCTTAAAGCTGAGCCTAAGGCCATTTGCTGGACTTTTCAATTAGACAATACAGTTTCTGTTCTGTTTAAGCCACTTTAGGTAAGGTTTTCTGCCACTTCAACTGAAAGAGTCTCAAGTGACACAAAATCTTAGCTGCCTTCTGAGGTAGCAAGTTCCACATGTCCAGAAGCAGCCGAGCGAAGGCTAAGTAGTAACCATTTGTCAGGGATTGGGGGAAAGGGACTCTAAACGGAGAGGAAGCTAGGCCCATTGATACACGGCTGTATTAGTTTGCTAGGGCTGCCGTAACAAACACTACAGACTGGGTGGCTTGAACAACAGAAATTCATTTTCTCACAATTCTGGGGCCCAGAGTCCAAAATCAAGGCGTTGGCAGTGGTGATTTCTTCTGAGGCCTCTCTCTTTGTCTTGTAGACAGCCCTTTTCGCCCTGCGTCCTCATCTAGTCTCCCCTCGTGCCTGTGTCCTAATCTCCTCTTCTTATGAAGCCACCAGTCATAATGGATTAGGGTCCACCCTAATGACCTCCTTAAAGACCCTAACTCCAGGTGAGATACTGTGGGTTAGGACCTTAACATATGAATTTTCAGGGGACAAAATTCAGCCCGTAAAAATGCCCTCCAAAGTGACTTACACCTCCGGCGTAAAGCAAAACTTTATAAAAAAAAAACGCCAGTGTTTTCCTCCAGACCAGCAACTGAGTAAGTGACACCAGTGGCAGCTTCCCCAGGTCTCCATAGTCAGCCTGAGGCCATAGGGAAGGATCCCCAGCATTGTGTACAACCTAATCAGACTATATTTACTCATTTACTTTATCTAATGGATTGCTGTTTACTTTCCCAGCAGTTGATGTAAAATGGAAAGTTTTTACAAACAGTGTTAATTAATGTGATTTTGCAATGGGCAGCACGGTGGGGCATACGCTGAGCCCTGACTGAGGCGGTGGAACCCACAGCACAGGCACACCTCAAGTGGGCTTTTCTCAGGCGTGGTCATAACTGCCTTGGTTATACTCGAGGGGTTTTGAAAAGATCAAATAAGCATGTGAAGAAAAACTGCAAAACACTGCATAAATGGGTAAGCTACCATTAAATAAAATGCAAATATTTCAGCAAGAGCAGCCACATCTTTTACAAATTCTGCCTGAGCCAGTACCCGGAGAAGTGTCTAAGATTTTGGGTTCCAACTTCCATTCAGGCCAGTTGACTTAGGAAAGAAAATTCTCTATGTAGGTCCCAGCAACTACTATCATAAATCACATCCCCTATCACTGGCGAGATGGTCTGTTGTAACGGTATGGCCTGGATGAGCCTGCATGAATGGCTCTGTGCACGTTTTTGACTTATCAGCAAAAACCACTCGAAGTCTGAGTCCTGGTGGGGATTGGGAGACGGACAGGGAGGGGTGAGGTCTGACGTGGGTTTTTCACATACTAAAACCAAGCAAAGTGGAAAGTTAGCTCACTGGAGTCAGAGCTAAAAGGAGCCACAGAGCACACTCCGACTCTCTCATTTCATAGAGACGAGGAAAGAGAGGTCCAGAGAGGTGGGCTGGGGCCACAAAGATGGCTGGCCAACGGAAGGTCAACATCCCTGTCCCCCTGACCTACGTGCTATTGTCCTAGTCCAAGGTCCCTACATGAACTCAAACCTAGACAAGGGCTCGAAGAAACACCTTTGGACTGGACCAGAAGCAACAGGGACTGGCAGTGTTAGTGTGGTTATGCTTATGGACACAGCCGTGCGTCTGGATTAGGAGAGCTGGATGTGTGTTTGCGTACGATTTAGAAGACGGTTGACATTTTAAACTCTGACGAATCACTAGGACGACTGGAGTAAGAGAAAAGCTGTAAAGCAAATGCCATTCAACCGCTGTCCAATATCCTGGATCACAGAAGAAGGGCTCACCCAGAAGCAAAATTTTGTGTTATGAGATGAAATGGGCCAAAAGATCACTTCTGCTGAGGTAGCTGCAGAAACCACAGGTGTCCATACTGAGGCAGGACGAAGGGCGAGCCAGAATCTCCACTCCCACCTGCGGCTGGAGGTGGGCTGCGTCAAACAGGCAGGCTTTGAAATCAAATAATCAGAAGTTGACTGCTTGGCTGGGAGACAGGAACAGAAACTAGGGAGGGGCACCGCACACACTCACACACACACAGCAAACAGCATTGCGAGGGGACAGCGACGGGAACAGGCCACAGAGAGAATGGCAGAGACAGAGGCTGTCCAGAGTCTCCACCTCGAGTATGGTCCGACCACAGGATGGACCGTGTCGTCAACCCTGCAGGTCACCAGAGTAGCCGGGAAGTTCCCCAAGCTGGGCTCGCCCCATCAGGGGGTTGAAGGGGCCCTGATCTTTTCCATTCCTGATCCCTGTGGGCTCCAGAGAACCCACTGTGAACAGTCAATCCCCCAGAGGTCATCTGTCTCTGCTTCTGTCGTTCTTGAACATTCGCTAGCTGTCAGAATTAATTCAACGTAATTCCCACTCACAATGCTAAACACTTTCTCTGTCTGAAGTGCAATTTAAGTCACGGAATTGTCAAGTAAGGAAAAAATGGAGTAGATAATTACCATAAACTCCTACCCAAAACCCATCAACTAATAAACTTTTATGACTAGAAGTTTTGCTCTGTCATTTTTTTAAATGGGAAACTCTAACTGAATATTTCATTCAAACCACTCCTACTCGTTCTTCTTTTCGTGACATTAAGGAAGAAAGAGCATCAGTTTTGGTGATCTCTGAGACCCCCACTGGATACAGGGCCCTCCCCAAGCCCATCCCCCCATACTAACATTTCTGTGATGTTCTCCAATTTTTCAGCATTTTTTCCACTTAGTATCTCATGTATTCCTGCCAATAATCTTCTGAAAAAGCAAGGACAAGGGTTATTATTGATCCTGCTTTACAGTCTAGGAAATCAAGGCCCTGAAAGGTTAACCGAGTTGCCAGGGTCACGCAGCTAAACAAACTGCAGAACCGAGACTCAACCGGGTCTTCTGCTGTCAGACCCTGCACCTTTCCCACAGTCGGCGGAGCCTCCCCGACCCTGATCGTGAACCTTTTTGGGAAATTTAAAAGGTGCTCTTTTTCACACACACAAAAATTAATGACCGCTTCACCACAAAATCTTGTTTCACAAAGATCTGTTGTAATATTCTACCTGCATTCGAAACATATAAGATTTCTAATAAAATTTCATTGACAGAGCAAAAAATAAATGAATAGTGATAATAGTAATAAAAGTCATAGTAATTAATAGTAACTTGATTAGTATTAACGAAATAGTAATGATACCAGTCTTTACCTACTTTGATGACACCAGCATTAGTGTCTGATATATACAAAAGAACACGGGATTTATAAGCTAGAGAACCTGGGCTGAAGTCCCCAAGTACACCACTCACAAGGGTAGACTTTGGGCAAATCGTAGCAAATTTGTTCCTTTCTTGGCTTGCACAGTGGATCTGCCCACCCAATGTATGTGCCACCAGGAGTGCATACGCATGCAGAAAAATAAAAGTTTGCCACTGCTGGGCTCACTCCTACCATCATCCCACTATGTTAATCCACAAGTCCCTATTCTAGTGTCCTCTGACTCTTAGAATCTTTGGGAATCCCAGCCCTCTATACCCACCTCAGGCTCTCCTTGCTCTATTTAGACGTGTGTATCCGTCTGCTCAGGCTGCCAACAACATGCCATAGACTGCGTGGCTCAAACAACAGACATTTATTTCTCACAGTTCTGGAGCCTGGAAATCTGAGCATAGGGCACCAGCACTATTGGGTCTGGTAAGGGCTCTCTTCCTGGCTTGCAGATGACCACCCTCTTGCAGCGTCCCCACATGGTAGAAAGAGAGAGAGCAAGCTCTCCGGTATCTCATCTTTTTTTCTTTCTTTTTTTTTTAGACAGGGTCTCACTCTGTCGCCCAAGCTGAAGTGCAGTGGTGTGATCACTGTAACCTGGAACTCCTGGGCTCAAGCGATCCTTCCACCTTAGCCTCCCAAGTAGCTAGGACTACAGGTGCATGCCACTACACCTGGCTAATTTATTTTAAAATTTTTTTGCAGAGATGGGGTCTTGCCATGTTTCCCAGTCTAGTCTCAAACTCCTGACTTCAAGCGATCCTCCTGCCTTGACCTCTTGAAGTGCTGGGATTACAGGCATGAGAGTATCTCATCTTATAAGGGTACTAATCCCATCATGTGGGCTCCACTCTCATGATCTCATCTAAACCTAATAACCTCCCCAAAGGCCCCATCTCCAAACATCACCACATTGGGGGTTAGGGCTTGAATATATGAAGGGGTAGGATACAATTCAGTCCACAGTAACATGCTTTTCATCTCTATCTCTAAGACCCGCATTCTCTAACATAATCAGGAAGCTACCCCGGGGCTCCATGAACCCTGGCTACAGGCTCTCAGTTACTCTACTCCAGGCCTCCAAGGTGTTAAGCTGATCTTTCCACCAATGGAGGGTATCAGGCTTTCATTAAGTCACTGTAAAATGACTATAATAAAAAAACTGTTTTGCAAGGCTATTGTAACAATAAAAATATTTTTTAAAAGTATCAACTGTAAAGTCTATAATAATTATTTTTACGGGTGATCTAGAAATTAAAACAAAAACTATCTGATTTAGCCTAATTGGGAAATTCAACATAAAATTTTTCCCTATAAAAGATACAAGAATCTTCTCTGTAGAATAAAGTACATTCCAGCTATCAGTTGCATTTCTGAAGCAAGGTAATAAAGAACAATGCTACTCTCAGGCATGTATGATAATAATTGATTTGTTCGCTGGTCTAAGTTTGTTTTCTTTCTCAATTTACATTGAACTTACCAGACAAGCCTTAGGCAAAGAAAATCACACCTAAGTCATCAGGTTACTTTGGGTGTCATATTACCTCCAGGCCTGTGCTTTTGCAGTCCCACGGAAATGCAGAAGGGCTCCAGTTCTAGTTACCGGTGAATACCATCAAGAGAACATTAGAGACATATTCATGCAGCTGTCATGTTCTCACATTAGGATGTAATTTTCATCCCTCTCTTAGAAACACTGAAATTGTCTCTTCCCAACAGCCCTGCTATATGGCACTGCTTCCAGAAGTAACACTGATGATAACAGGTTCCTTCTTAGAGGACGGTTTCTCAGAATGGATTGACCAGTTCAAGGGAAGGAAAGGGAATAGAGAGGAGGAAGAAGGTAGTTATGGAAAACCTCAAATCATGGGATGGAGCTAACTGTTCTCTACATGCCAATGTTTCCTAAAAGACATCTCCAACTTCATACTTTCTTCCAAGATCTGGACTTATCAATACGACTTACCAATGGGCATCTCCACCATCTCGTAGGAACTGTACAAGTTCCAAACTCGAGTATCCTCTTCCCGCACCCAGAACCCATACTTTTCTCCCTGGTTCTCCTCCTCAGCGAGTGGCACCCACCTGGTGCCCAATCCATAAAACAACTCCTCTTCCTCACCCCACCTACACCAGGTTCCCCCAAAAAGAACTCTCGATTTTATTCACTTTACTTTATCCCCACTCCCAATGCCTTAGGCTAACCTTTCTGTAGCACCTGACATTTTCTTTTGTGTTTTACTGTCTCCCACCCCCTACCAGAATGTGAACTCTGCCAGAGAGGGACCTCATCTGTCTTGTTCAACACTGCATCCCTAGAACAGAAACTTTTTCTTTAAAGAAATATTGAATGGACACAATATTTAATTGTGAATGAACTCTCTATATGATACATGGTCATCGTTGAAACATTAGTTTTTGCAACTTGTATTCAGTACAAATTAATCACATTACTCTCATCCTAACTGCTAAGAGGAGCTAACAGGAGGAATAAGAATTTCACTGGGGGTAAAGGGAATAATTTGGGGCAATGGGGTAATTTACAGGAATGTAGCTCTCACCAGGAAGAGACACAAGAGGGTGCCTGAAACAGCTGAAAAAGTTGTACCAAGCATTGGTCACTCAAAGCAGAAAAGAGGAAGACTAAGAGGTGAGACGGGGTTGCATAAAGGAACAAAATACTCGCCAATATAACTCTGGGCCTATGAATCTTAGGCGGAGAACATGGGCTTTGTAGTCTGACTGGCGTGGGTTTAAATCCTAACTCTTTTTTGGGCAACCTGTTTAATCATTCTAAAGTTCTCATCTCTAAAATGGACACAACAATGCGTAACACACAAGACCGTTAAAAGGATTAAATAAGGGCATACAGATAAAGCATTTAGCACAGTGCCTTTGTAAATAATTTAAATGTAATAAAGCACTCAAATGATAGTATAAAAACAATTACTCTTTTTACAATATTATCCTATAATTATATTTTGTTAAGGTTGGAGACTTTTTTACTTTTTTTTTGTTAAAGAAATGGGGTCTCGCTCTGTTGCCCAGGAGTGCAGTGGTGTGATGATAGCTCACTACAGCGTTGAACTCCTGGGTTCAAGTGATCCTCCCACCTCAGCCTCCTGGGTTGCTGGGACTGCAGGCATGAGCCACTACACCCAGTACTTATTTTTATTTTTTACTTATCAATTATTTGGCTATTCTGAAATTTTGAACTTGCTTAAAAAAACCAACGACAACAAAAAAAGACTTCCATCTGGATCGGTACAAGGCATTAAATCAACAGAGGCAGTACACAAATCACTAGCTCACAATTCAAGAAAAAAGAACTTACAATTTCTCTGAAACTTTTTCAGAGAATGAAGTAAAATGAACCTTTCTAAAGTAGGGCAAGATAAATGATGATAATAAATTCTCAAGCAATTGTTCGTAATATAAACAAATAAATAAAGTAGAAATCAGTTTACGTTAATTGCTCAAACTCAACTCCCCTTAGAAAAACATCCCAACTCTTAGCGTAATGCTCAAGGCCTCCCAGGATCCCTGCCCACCTCGCTGGCATTATTATTCCCCTCGCTCAGGCTATTCACACTGGAGTTTCCTCTGTCCCCTAGATCTTCACGGGGCGGGGTGTTTCTATTCAAGACTGTGCTCACGTTCCCAGCCCTGTGGTCCCCAACTCCCAGGGCAGGGCCCAGCACCAGTCCGTGTCCTGTTAGGAAAACAGGGCCACGCATCACCACCCGAGCTTCATCGCCCCCCACCCCCGCCCGCCACCACCTCCTTGTGGAAAAATTGTCTTGCATGAAACCAGTCCCTGGTGCCAAAAGGGTTGGGGACCACTGTAAGCCTATCCAAGCTAAAACAACCGCGTCTCCTCCATCACTCTGGAACCCTTCGCCCTGCTTTATTTTTGCCTTATATCACTCATCATTACCAGAAATAAAATCATCTGTTTACTGCACAAGGTCTACCCCAACAGAATGTTAGTCCCATGGGGGCTGGTCTTTGTCCGTCTCATCATACACTTCATCCAGTCCCAGGGTCTAGAAATGTGCCTGTCACCCAGTGTGTGCATAATAAATTCTTGCTGAAGGAGTGAATAGTAGCAATAGTAATGATACTGCCATTGTTCATAGATGAGCACTTAACTTACGTGCTGGGCATTATCTCAATTTATCTTAATAACAATGCTATGAAGTTAGGTATAATTATTACCCCCATTTTATTAATGCGGAATCTGAGGCTTAACAAAACTAAATTACTGATGTATCCAAGGTTAGACATGTAGTAAGTATGGGCTTTGAATTTAGGTCAAATGCATGCACATACACGCTTTTTATAGGTACACTGAAAAAAAGAAGAAAAGGAAACAGGACAGCTACCCAACAATGCAACACTACCCAACAATCCTGCCAGGGCTTAGAAAGAGGACCGGAGAGAAGCCTAGACCAATTTGTTTTCTTCTCTTTCTCATTCTCCTAAATGGAGCAACATGCCTGGCCCACAGTTAGAGCAAAGGCCCACCCACCAACACCCCATCACCGAGGATTCCTCACTATACTCAGGAGTTAACCACAATGCAGGGTCCAAAGATGTAGTGCCTCAACAAATGTAACTGAAAATGGATTCTTTTTGATAATGTCAGAGCTTCGATGTATATGTTAACTTTGTAAAGGAAAGAAAAAATTAGCAAGTTACTGTTTGTCGATAGATTACTATTTGAAGATGTTTTCAGCAGAAAAATCATCTTCCTATAGTTACTTAAGAGTTGCTTAACATTTCAGAAACAAGAATGGAATGGTTACTTCCTTCGAGTTGCAAAGGCTGCGGAGAGGTGCGCTATGAAGTAAGCTTCTTTCTTTTCTTATCCACTCTCCCAAAGTATCCTACAAAATTATATAATTGCAGTCTGCCAAATATTTCCATGGATATGTAGAAATGTAATTAGGCAAATTACTTAGACTTTTGACTTGTACAATAAAAAGGCAGTAAATTGACACTCTAGGACTCAAGATAATTAAACAGCTGGTACAAACACCCAAACTTGGACCCACTGCCAGTAATAACTTAATGATCTTTGGGATATCACTTGGCTTTTTAGTATCTTGATTTCTTTTTATATATAAAGAAATATTATAATTACTACTCAAATCAGAGCTGCTGGGCACAGTTTGATATTAATTCTTAATGAGATGCTATGAATTGCACCTGATCTCATTTTAAAGTGAAGAAAACAGGACCTGAGGTCATGGTAATTACATAAAGCAGACGTGTAATCATTTATGTTTATGCCATTTAGGGAAAATATATAACCAATGTGCATATTAGGGACATAAAATCCTAGTGTTTACCTGATATATTGGGTTAAATATGTCTCTTTAAAACATATACAGCTATAATTATACACACACCCATCTATTTGGTTCTTCTGTAGGAGGATGATTATATTGATCCACTTTAAGTAGACATGGGCTTCGAGCTATTTTCCAATAGAAAATATTTTAAAAAGTAGAGACTATCTAGCACCAAGAATGGAAAATTATGACTATTTTGCCATATTTCTTTAAAGAAAAAAAAATGTTACAGATAAAACAGAGGTCCTCTTTGTCCCCTATCCAAGTCCTCTTCTTTTTGTCCAGTCCAGAAAGCCAGAGCTAACGTGAATTTAGAATGTGTTCTTCCTCTACAAATTTAAATGTCTTCCCATATGTACAAGTATATCCATGAAGATATGCTTAACTTTTAAAATTTGTTGTTAAATTTTGCATAAATGTACTAAACGGTGCATCATTCGGAAATTTGCTGTTTTCCCATTCAACATCATAGTTTTGAAAGCTTTACCATGTTGACATGTTGATTCAGTTCATTTCTTTCCACTCCTGCATAATGTTCCACCTTATGACTATACCATATTGAAAGTATCCATTTCTCACTTGATGGCTATTCAGACTGTTTCTCTTTTTCACTGTAAGAAAGCCACAGAAGCAAGTAAACATCTTTGTACATGTCTTTCCTGCATGTGTGTAGGAGTTTCTCTAGGCAAGTATTTACCTTAAAATGTAATTTTCAGACTATAGGAAACGTCTAACTTGAGCCTTAGCACAGATTGCTAAATTGGTCTCCACAGTGGTTGTCTAGGTAAGGAATTTGTAGGAGCTGCCTTTACTCTTGGTCTGGTGCACACCTCGACCACACCCTCATCCTGTTAGATGGTGGCAGTCTAGGGGCAGTCTGCAACCACAAAACACCCTGCACGCATGGAGTCAGTCCTGCTCTCTTTAACTGCTGAGTACCTCAATCAACCCAGCCACCCAAAGTGAAAGAGAAAGCAAACCAAAAGTGACACCAATGACTAAAAGCCCTGGATTCATTTACACTACCTTGTGACAATGGCCTTTTGTTCTGAACTATGAATAGCTCAATTATAAGTAATGATATTATTAATAAGTCAGCCTGGAAGCTATGATATAATATGGTAATACATTTCTTTGCAAAGATGTTCTTTTCAAGGAACTATAAAAACCAAATTACAAAAAAAAAAAAAATAACAACAAAAAAAAAACAAATTACTCCCTTTCAACTCCTGATCATAAATTCTTCTATTTTTGAGACTCTATAGCCTACGGTTTAATAATGAGAATCTACATTTGAAATAGCTCTAAGGGGCTTTTTCTATAAAAATGGGTATCAATATCTTTGCAGGTAAAATGGGAAGGGAATAGGAAAATAGAAATCTACCATATGTAAATAATAATAGCTGCAATTACAATTATTTAATATGCCAGTTATTATGGAGATGGTAGCTTACAGCCATCAAGCCCTAAAATACAGCATTAAGGAGGATACAAACTCTTCATATCACCAGATAGGTCATTTTTTTCATAAGTGCTATGACATGAACTACATGTATAGGATATGATCTACGTGTCCTCCGTATATTAACTGAGTACAGAGCAGGACAGGAATGATCCAGAATTCCTCATATTTTAACAATTTCAATGTTCTCCAGTTTGCACAAAATGAAAAATAAAATCCAGCAGTGATAGACTCGCACTGACCTATCCTCACGGTCTCACTCAATCGCTCACATCTAAGAGAACACTGCCAGTTACACCTTTGGCTAAAACCAAACCCAAGAAAAGAATGTGAAATCACTAACTTTGTGTTCTCTTATTAGAAAAGATCTAATTAGCTCCATTCTCTAATACTCACTGTGTCAAACTAATAATGCCATCTCAGACCCCCCAAGTGGACTAACATTTTTTTGTTTTGTGTGTCAAGACATCAAGTTATTTTTTTACTTTGCTTATGAATCAGACAACGAGCATATCTGTTTAGTTTTCTCTGCAACATTTAGGATTGTGTTAAACGTTAAATCTCTTAATAAATGTTTGTGCTGATGGGTCATGACCATACAGGGCTGCCGTATTTTCACAGCAGTGCACTGAGAGATCCTTAGAGTCTCTAAATCCCTCACACCCTAAAATTTGGCCCATTTAAAAATAGGATCAGTCTTAGATGACTCTCCAGGTGGTTAACATTTAAGCTCAGCTTTGAAGCTAGAGTATAAATGCCAGAGAAACTAACCAAATATTTAATCTCTTATATTTCCAGAGTATGTAGTTTTAGGTTGGGCAGACCCAGAACAAACACCAATAAATGTCTAACTACTAAAGATTTCCTATTTTGACCAACTTGGAATTTCTAGTTCATGGTTGATGTTTCATTAGCTTCTTTTTAAATGGAATGTGCCCTCACAGCTTTTCTCCCCTCTCCCCAGTTTTAGAAACTTCATGATACTGTCAAATAATTTTCTTTCCAACTCAGATCCCACTGAGTCATCACGCAGATTTTACTCCTGATACATCGCCCTTCCAGTCAGAACTACTTTTCACTTGGGTTTATTTTTCAGAAAGCTGGAGAGCTGTAGCAGTTGGAACTATAGGATTTAGCAGAGTAAAGTGTGCCTTTCTTTTGGATAGAACACTCCACCAGGGAGTCAAGAGATCTGGGGGACTTCCCAAACTGTGCAGCCTTGAATACGCCCTGCCTCAACCTGGCTTTCTTGTTGATAAAATAGTATACTCTTATAATCTCAAGATTCCTTCAGAGTTTGTAAAAATTCTGTGATGACTAAAACTCAGATAAAGTTCAGCAAAGCTAAATCTCAGCTTAGTCTTAGGGAAATAAACCTCATCGCAGGACAAGGGTGAATCCTGAAGATAATTTGATGGTGACAAAAGTAAGATCATTTTTGGGAAGTACTACTGTGAGGGTGGGATTTTTTTTTTTAACTTGATTCAAAAAATTTTTTTAAATATTAAAATTCATACCCTTTGTTCAAGGAGATAGGATAACATATTTTTTTTCTGGCAGCAGGGTTTAATACATGCTGTATCTCTCTTGGCAAATCACCTATCCACATAAAAAAGAAGACTGTTTTCAAATCTCAGCTCTTTAATCCTCCGAGCTTAAAGGGAAAGGGGAAAAATGACCTTCCTTTTGCCCATTACTCATTCAATTACAGGAAGCATTACTCTTTCCATATTACCATGGTATGAATTTGATTTCAAAGTAATAATTCTAATGAGAGAGAAGCATTTATCATTTTTTTCCAACTGACTCTGCAAATGAAATTGCTAAACCAAGGTACCAGAGAGGAATATGACCTTGTGTTCTGAGGCACCCATCATATGAAATGAATTACTTTCTCTTCTATGCATATAGAATGGTGCTAGTTATGTACCATTCTTGGGAGAATTGAAGAAACAGTCACTCAAATCATTCTCTATGTTCTGTGGTTCTGAGGAGTGCCAGTAGAGAAAGGCTAGCAGAATCAAAAAAAAATTAAAAATTCTGGTCCTTCAAACAGGGTATGGTGTTTTTTGAATTTTCTTAGAAGAGAGATATTCTGGAAAAGAAGTATACGATATACTTGAGTCCTGCTTTTTAGCATGTGAAATAGCTAGATTCTACCTCTGCTTAAATACTCTGATAAGTCAAACATAACTAACACTCAGGTATTGCAGAATAGGACCACCACCGACAGTAACACTAACAGCAGCTCCTACTGCTTCCTGCACCCTTGCCATCTGCCTGACTCCATACATCAGTTCCCATGTAATTCTAACACCCCTGTGAGGTAAGTATTGCCATCCAGATTTACAGAAAAATAAAACTAAGACTCAGCTCATGAAGCATGCCCAGGATTGCCCAATTAAGTAAGGAGCAGACGGAGGATGGAAGCCAGGCCAGCCAAGTCAAAAGGCCTCACTTAGCAAGCACCAAGGCCAACCCTGAGGATGGAAGACTGCAGGCCTGAATCCCCAGGCAAGCCATAAGATGAGGGGTCTGGGCTATTTTATCTCTAAATCTATTTCAGATTAGCATGCTAGAGTTAATTTATCAACATGCATATGATAAAAAAGAGAAAACATAAATGTCACTTCTTTTCACTATGTAATTTTGTATAAAAGGACTAGAATTTAAAAGAGGACACAAAACATTGTCTTTATGAAACAACTGCTTTTGAATGAAATAGGAGCTGATATTAGCACCCAAATACTCACTTTCAAAGTTGTAACAATAAAATTACACATAATGATATAATTGCTAACCTCTGTAGAAATGTTTGATTGATGACCCAATTTCAGAAGTTATATTGTGGCTTTATATTTGTTTTCTTTCTTGCTTCACCATACTTTTGTATTACAAATTGTAAAAAACAATGAAACTGAGCTGTATAAAATGACTTCAGCGGAACCATAAAATCTCCCTTACACTAAAAAGCAAAGAACCCAGTCACTGTAAGTCTGCCATCCACCTTCCTCAGATCTTATGAGTAAACTCCTAATCCACTGCAACAGAAGACTCATTTTTAAAACTGACCCTGATACAGCAGATGTTACAGCAGAACTGATGCTGTGGCTCAACATATTCTGTAACGCCTATAAGTGAGTTGACAGGTTTCCACTGCAATCTTCCTATCTCTATGAAAAACAGGTGCTGTGACCAAGAAAAATCACATAGCCACAGTCTATTACATACACTGCTCGTTAGGTCTGGGTGGAGGGCAAATAGGTGGCAAGGCAGGTAGAGGAAGTGGCTAAATGCGGAGAGCAGGAACCAATCAGAATGCAGAAAAGAAACCGCAATATCAGGTATTTGTGGCTAGAGGCTTTGCCCTAGATGAAGCATGCGCAGGGAGGAGCTCCTAGCGACCTTGACTGACCTGGGGCTCATTACCATCTAATTAGCATCATGGTTTTGACACCCTCCACCCCCGTAGGGTTTTCATGAAGGATTCTGGGAAGACACGTGCGTAAAAAGGAAACTTATACAACCCCAACCTGTTATGTAACCTGTTATATAACCCAACATGTTAATCACCCAAAGGCGGGAAATGGCAACCAATCCCACCCAGGAGAGAGGCGGGACAAACTAGCGAGCAGACAAAAGATAGTGTGCACTAAGACTCTGGGGTCTTCTCCGCTAGCTAAGAATGACTCGTCTCTTCCACTGAGACGTACTTTCATCTTACAATTAACGCCGTGTGTGTGAGATGGCCTTGCATTTGTGTCATTCCATCATCGGCTCCACTCGGTACCAATGCTCATTCCTGACACTAGGAACCAAGGACCAGGGAACATCAAGACAGACCTAACAGTCTGGCAGAGAAAACACAGGACAAATAGGCCTCATTTTACCAGTGCTAAGAAAAGTTGTTACATTTTATTTCATTAACTAGCCAGAGTATGTCAAATCACCAGTTTTTTACACAACCCTACAAAATCTAAAAGATAAAAATACTTCATTTTCTAGTACTGATTAACTTTAACTAGACTAAACCAATCTTTAAGAAGACAACCTCATGGTTTATAAGAACAAAACATTCAAGAATATAAAAGCTTCATCAGGTAGTGCATTTCCAATTTAATATAATTCCATTTCATTTGACAATTTATAGTTATCACAAATTGGGGGGAAAAATTTCAATTTGACCAAGATGTTTTTGAGGGGGGATGTTAATTGTTTTGAAAACAACAAACATCTTTACCTTGCAGGCCTAATAATCTGTACACTTCTGATATTGTATTATCACCTGTATTTTTTATCAGATTCAATGGGGTCTTGTAGTTACCAATAACATATCAGAAGACTGACAAAGTAATAATTTTAAAAATGAGCTGAACTCCTAACGTAAGCCAGTGACTGTTGCCATGTTTTATCTCATTTGGTCTTCATTTAAAAACCTTAAGAGATAGGTACTAATAGTATCCCTATTTACAGATGACAAAATAGAGATACAGAAAGTTCTATGATTTGTCCAGGGCCACACGGTTCCAAGTGGCAGAGTCCAGGCTCTGACCCAGGTACTCTGACTCAGCCCATGCTTGTAACCACTGCATAATACTGCCTTTCATAAATAAAAACAGGAAGAAATCTACCTCTGGGAAAAGCAGCTATTTCCTTTCTCTTTTATTTCCCTCTCTCTTCCTTATAGTCCTGCTCCCTTTTGCTCTCCCTTGCTTATGTCTTAGGCCCACTTATAAACACGCACAGAGGGTGCCTGGCTCAGTGAACGGCACTGGAGGATGCTCAGAAAGTCAATTCTGAAGCGAGACGTGGAAAATAGGTTACAGTAAATACCACAACAACACAATTCCCCACAACACAAAATATTCTCAAGCACAAGGATGCTTACTTTAAGCAATAAACCACAAGCCAACATTTCAATAAGATCAGAAACTTGGAATACTACCCGGAGACAATTATAATTGATCTTCCTCAGCTCATTTCTCTGAGACCACATGATTTCCTTGTTGGTCTTATCCATGTTCATGGTTTTAACTGTCTCAAAGCTGCAGCCCCAATCCTAACCTCTCCATTAAGTTTCAGACCTATAATAGTCAACTGTCTGCTAGACATCCCCATCTAGATGTCTCAACTTTAAACAATCACCCCCTCCCCAATTCTACATCTCCTTTCTGAATTTCCTATTAGATTTAGTGGGACCCCCACACCACGCTGGAATTGGGGGAGTCCTACCTCACTTCCCACACCCAAACCATTCTGTCAATTTTACTGCCCAAATCTATACCTTCCCTCAATTTCCATTGCCACTGCTGCAGTTTAGGCTGTACCATCTCTCACTTGGACTATTTTAAGAACTTTCTCAGTGGGCTCCCAGCTACAAAGTTACCCTGCCCACTGCAAACAAGAGTGATCATCCATATGAAAATCCCTCCCCTGCTTGGAATCTTGCTACGGCTCCTTATTGCCTTCAGATAAAGTTCAGGTTCCTGACCCCTACATTCATCTGGGCTTCAACCTCCCCTGTTTTTTCCAACCCCCTTCTTTTTAGTGCTCAGCCCCTGGATCCTACTAATCTGGGATTCTCTAGGCCTAAATAATTGTTCAACTAAATTGAACAAATATGCAGGGTTTTGGTTTTTAAATAATAGAGTAATACTTGTTCCTGTAGAGCATGTATAAACTATAATTTCAAATTTACTATGAAAATTAAGTCTTTTAAAATACTTTAATTATGGTGAAAATCATTTTTAAAGAAGAAATAATCATCCCTGAAGAAATTAGAAGGGGAAAAAACTATGGTCCACCACTTTTTGCTTTTTAATCAAGAATTGAGTTATTCTATTTCTATTCTACGTCTTCACTGTGGCAACTGCCATCAGAAGTCTTCCTAAGCAGTGATGGATGGTGTATGAGTCAGGATCTAATCAGGGAAACGGGCATTGCCCTGTCATAATTCAGGGATTTGTTCAGGTAGGTGATGGAAGAGCTGAGAAGCCACAGCACTGTGAGAGAGCCGCAGGCAACCGACCTGGCCTAGGTTAGAAGGATGCGGGGAGGAGATGCTGCTGCTGGAGCTCAGGGTCACCCACAGTGGGTGGAGCCATGGGAGAGATGCAGCAGTTCGCAGAGACACCGCTGACAGGGCACGGAGGTCTCCTGAGCTGATGAGACAGGCTGAGGGTCTGGGGAGCAGGACCTAGTGCGGGAGTAGAGAGAGCTACAAATAGAGAGCTGCAGAGACCTGCAGAGGGTTCCCCTGAGTCTTCGGCTGATTTCTGACCAGCAAATGTGTGTAAAAAAAAAAAAAAATCTACCAGAGGCCAGAGAAAGAACCACCCGAAAGGATTAAAGGGAACAGTCTCCAAAGCTTACAAAAATATGCTGCATGAACTGGAAAGACAGAAAGAAATGCCCTGGTTTTTCCCTGTCTCCCTCCCTCTAATCCTCCTCTCATCTGTGCCTCTCTTTAGCTTGCTGGTTCCCACTTGGCTGCACACTGGAATCAACTGGGGAGCTTTAAAAAGTTTGAATGCCTGGGTACAGCCCTAGAGAGGAGAGTCTGCGTTAATTGGTTTGGGTGCAGCCTGAGCATTACAGAGCTTTAAAAGATCTCCTGGTGAGGTCTAATGGTTGAGAACCAATACATTAGCTGAACCCAGGCAGAGGAGACCAGATCCCAGGAAACACCCGCTCCAGAAATCAGTGCCATTCCATGCCGGGCAAGGAGAGGATCTGAGAGCCTGCGGGTCTAGGATTGGCAAAGATGCACAAAGAGGTGGGTAGAAACAAGGGAGACGATGAGAAGCAAAATAATCATAGACATGATCTTCTCTAAATCCTTCAGTGGCCAGCTCATTCCAGCTGCAGAGTTTCCTCCCTCTTATAATACTTGTTCCTTCGATGACAAGACGTTTATCACGCATCCTCAGCTGAGCTGAAGCCCAGCGTCTTGCTATCTGCTTTGGCTCTTCCTGCAGCACCCCATCGGGAAAGCCTGGTGTTCCTCCTCTGGCTATTGGTATCACGCGTTTCCTTCTTTCCCAGACGGACTGACTCATTCAGATACTTAGCTATTATTAAGTAGTAATTAATGGCTAATAATAGATAATATATTACCTCCTCTGCATATTTGCATGGCCTTGAGTGTAAGAATTTCAGGGCAAAGTCACAGACTGAGTATATTTTTTGTGTGTTCCTTAAAATGTAAATAAATTTAAATCAAATAATGCAGGCGATGGCCTAACACTGGAAAGTAACAACTTACAAATTTATAAATTATTAATATTTATTGCAATTTGTTTTATTAATAATTGCAATCCTACTCATGGCTGTTGAAACATTCTGCATACCTTAAGATACATTTATATCTTATTAATCATCTTTACATAAATGAGCCTAAAAACATACTTGCTATAAATTCCAAAGTCTTGTGATTTCAAATCAAAAGAAATTTACTTTATATTTACTAATATTTAGTGGAAATATTAAGCATTATCCTATTTGCCTGAGAAAGTCATTTTCCAGAGAAGGACAAAATCCAAAGTCCAAAATCAGAAATCATCTACTGTGTGTGTGTGTGTGTGTGTGTGTGTGTGTGTGTGTGGACTAATAGGTTATTTCCTGAAAAACTGGGCCCAAATTGTGAAACTGTTAACATACTAAGTGGTTCAAAACTGGACATGCTATTTTTAAAATTGTTTGCTGGTGTGAATTTTTCTTATTATGACTCTATGTAAAGAATTTGTGAGAATCCACTCCTGACTACATTAAGATACTTATAATTTTTACAGTAGTGCTGACTCCTAAAAACAAACTCCCAGTAAAACAGTCACAAAATACTGAAGAAATACACATGTATATATAAAGGCCACAGACAGATCTATCTTTGTGATCCAACAAGAAATATATAAAGACCAACAATTCAGAGAAAGATAATTTCTTTTCACCAACCATGTAATGTATGATATTCTTCCAATGGAAATTTAAGCTATCAACACTGCACTTTTAAACCCCGAAATCTCAACCACCACCACCTGATTGGGCTCCCCAAATTCTCTCCAAAAGAAATATATCCATTCTGAGTTATGTCAACATAATCTCATTTTTGTTATCAGATTCTTTTGAAAGTACTTAAAATAATGAATACATTTTGATGGACAGAATTAAAACTCAAAAGAGGTGAATGATCACATATTGATGGAATTCCAGCAGGCTCTCGGGAGCAACAATGTGACCACAGGAGCCATCTTCATCTATCACATCATTAAATAAGAAAAGGGAGATGCTTTCTGTACATAAAACCAGAAAATTAAGATTAAGTGAACTGTAGGTTTTTCTGTAATGACTAATTACTATTACTTAGGAAAGATAAGCACAAGTATAAGCTCATGTAATTACCAAAAGTAATAGTAAAACCACTAGCATTTTATCATGAAAATACTGTATATACCTTTTCTTAGCATGTGAAATGAACCTAACAATTTCTTTGAAAATAGAACCTGAACACATACCGTGTACTGAGTCAGTGTTCAACTAATGTTGTTGACTTATTAAATAATGATGTCTAGGAACTTCACTTATTTATAAGACCTAACTGCCTTTTTGGGAATAAATGATGATAATTTTATAGATACTATGAACTGCAGTGAGATTCGCTCATACACCCAAGCTGAAGAGAAGTGTCTAATTCATCTTGGTCAAGTCACACAGCTCAGATAATGTAAACATGGCCTGGACAGGGTTAAAGGACAGCCCAAGTCCTAATATTACATGGCTCTTTTTCAGAATGCTCCCACTTAATGTGCCTCAGGCATTCTGTGGGTCCTGGAACCATCCACACAGTGCCTGACTTTGTTTAGTGACAACAAAGGGGTCAAAGACTGAGAAAGAGAAGGAACAGGACACAACCTCCCAAAGCAAAACCAAACCAAACAAGAAAAAATATTCATAATTGTTTAAGGAAAAAATTGATTCTAGGTTGAAATTTTACATTAGAAAATATTTTCCTCAGTAGAAAGCAAATAAAAAATAAAGATCAAGTTTCTCAAATCTTACTATTTCTACTTTTTAATTTCTTATAGGAACAGCAGATTTAAAGATTACCACATACACATAAACATATACTTGCTTTCTTTTAGTTATGGCACTTCAAATTTTAGGGACAAACTTTTCTATGAGGCAAGAATGCTTAATCAAGTGTAGCTGGCTCCAGATTTTAGAGCCAAGAATAAAACAGAAAGATCTACAAAGAACAAGATACTGTTCAATCAGCTCCAGGCAAACATTAACGGAGAGAAACATTATACAACGAGAAACCCTAGGCATTTCTTTTGACTAAAAGGATTACATGGGAAATTTTAGGTGGAAGAAAGATTTTTAAGCACTTCATAAGTGCAGAGAATCATGTAACCATCAGAAAAAAATTAAGAACCTCCTCCACGTAATATCATGGATTAGGGATTATGTTGGGTTACATTACAGCCTTATTAAACATAATGGACATCTTCATTGCCATATATTCAAGCTCTATCTATGTCACCAAGTGGCTGAGAATAAACAAAGGCTGAAAAAACATAATCCACTTTATCCACTTAAGCTCTCCTTCCTAAATGCCTGAGATGGGTGGCCCCTTCAAGGTCCATGGAGCAATGTATTCTTAAAATTGGTGTTCTCACACCTGAAAACATTTACTGTTAAGAGTCTCTTAGCACACTGCTCAAGTCACCTACAGATCTTTTCTGAGGGGTGGGAGAGAGGAGGCAGCCATTGTTTATTTGTTTTGGATAATCCAACTAGTTTCTTGACTTCCTTTTGTTTCTATTTTAAGGAGGAAGAGCAATAGAAAGCCCCATTCCAATCCCAACCCTACCCCCAACACAAATTATAATATCTCTAAATGTATTAAAAGGAGGTATAAACTATAGAAAAATAAAGTTCAATTGCTCAGGTGCAGGAATAGTAAACATTTTCTTACCTGATGTGGCCAATCAATTCAATAAGCTTGTGACTAAAGAAATAAGCTGTCAGCTCAGACACATGACTCAGGACTGAACAGACCCCAAAGAGGGTTGTAGTTCCATTCAGGTCTTCCAAATGCCAGTAGAGAAAGGTGAACACGAAGCCGTATCCAAAACCCATAAACCAAGCCACGAACAACACTGAGCCGTATTGCACACTGCAGAGCAGTTTGATTAAGTCCCAAAAGTTGAAGGCCTGTGAGTGGCTTGTGGTGGTCGGGGTCTCCTCGGAGGACTCTGTGGAGGTGTTCCTCTCCACCTGAGGGATCTCCACCTCTTTCCCTTTATTATCGTCATTTTTGAAGTGGTTGTAGCGGAACCGGAACTGAGTAGCCACGATCAAGGCCATGGTCATGAGAACTCCGAAGACGATGAAGACGATCTGGTAGTTCCGGTACTCAGGGGGCTTGCACCCCTTTCCGTCGATGAGCACATCTACATGGGTGTAGTCAATCCCGATGCCCACGGACAGCATCGCCAGGCCCCAGCCCAAGGAGCCCCACATGCGCTGCAACCCATAGCGGTCTCTGTGTTTTCCCAGATACTGGAGTGTTACCGTATCTACAATCGTGACAGAAGAGGCACTGAAAAATTCTCCTATGATGACAACTACCAAGATCACCAAGAATATAGCTTCAACTTCTTGTTGATCATACACAAGAGTGACTTGGTCAGAAGGTAAAGATTTGGTGGTCGTGACAATAGCAGTGGTTGTCTCCCTGGTTACATTTCCTGGGCGGGTTGGAGTAGCTGTGCTTGAGTTCA
The DNA here is from genome assembly GCA_004363605.1 of Indri indri. Classification (NCBI taxonomy): domain Eukaryota; kingdom Metazoa; phylum Chordata; class Mammalia; order Primates; family Indriidae; genus Indri; species Indri indri. Next base: position 21,572 of record RJWJ010011691.1, on the reverse strand, counting down.
AGGTCAGGTCCACCATCTGGTGAGTAATTCCATGTGTCTGGGGCTGCAGAGTGGGTTCACTGGTCTTGTTTGGAGCTGCTGAAACAATAACAGCATCTGAGACGTTGGGCCCTGTTTCTAACAACGATGGCCAATAGGTAGGAGGCAGGTCCCGTTTCTCACGTATTTTTGGTGATATGGTAAGGAAAGCGGTAACGGAAGAATGCGTCGGCAGGATGGTTAACTGTTGACTTGCGTTGGTGGGGCGAGCTGTCGGGGGAATCTTTGGTACACATCTCAAGGTAGCGGGTTTGACAAATCCAATGCCCAGGTTGAATAAAACCCAACATAAAAGAGAAAAGAGCAGGACAATTTTGCCTTTTTTAAAGCGGTCTGCAACTACACCCCAGAAGGGGGCACTGCAGAATTCAATGAAGTATCGAATACCTACCAGCAGTCCACTCTGGCTGGGTGACATTCCCAGCTGTTTATAGTACACAGGCAAAAGCGGGTAGAGAGAGCCATAGGCAGAGTAAAAGAAAAAATAAAAGACCTTGGAAATTAGAAGATCGTTGTTTATTTTAACACAATGTTTCTCTATCCAGTCTATTTCCTCCTCAGGAATAGCAGCTGTTTCTGTGGAGGAGGGTGTTTCATTTGAAGGTGGTTCTGGTTCCCTGGAAATACCATTAAAGGGATCAGCCAGCACATATTTTCTCTTCTGTTCCTCTTCATCATCAGTTAAGATAGCAACTTTATCATCTGCCGCCATGGCTTACCACCACCATCAGAAAGTTTATGACCTTCGGAATTTTGATTGTTGATCTGTAAAGTGAAATTTAAAAGATGGCTTAGTAATGACAATCATAACATGTAAACACAGAACTTCATCTTGCAGGAAACTAAGGAGTTACAAACTGTAGCTAAAATAACAATTGTGAGAGAGGACTCTCATCATTTATCACTTGCAGCCACATAATACTGGTAAAGAAAAATAGCTTTTAAAAAATCGAATACTTTTTGTGGCTACTGACTGCCTAATTACATCTTCCAATGTCAGGTTTATAGCTAAGATTCATTCCCAATCTTTTCATTGATACCCAGGGAAAATGTGCAAATGATAGGGATTATGTCTAAACCAAATCCAGGGAGTTGAAAATAACCACTTTTCACAGCTTCTTGGTTTTACTCTTCAAACAAATCCACTGCATTATGAGGTCTAGAATTCTTTAGGAAAAAAAAGGAGCTAAAACCATTCAGTTTCTGAGGAAAAATAGATTACGCTTTAACCACAACCACAAATGTAATGAGAAAGAGGGAGCCAACTGTACTTCTGCAACTGGAGTTGGTCACTAGTGCCATGACAAAGACATCCTGGCAAGGAAGTAGTCTTCGCATTGCTAATACTATGTATATTTCTCCGGTTGTGCTTTTATAGATTACGATTTAAGAAACTATCAGAAAAAAGTAGGAGGTAACATTTATTGAGCACTTACTCTGTACCAGATAACATTTAAAGATCTTTACATGTATTGATTCATATCCATCACAATATCCTATGATCTTGTCCATTTTACAGATGAAAAAAATGAGGCAATGTAAGTTTAATAAGTAGCAGAACCAAGATTTGAACCCTGATATTATGGCTTCACGACACATGCTCTAATACACAACACTAAAATGACAAATATCACATTTTGGATAGTAAAATGCCATTAAACCTTTTTAAGAGACAGGCTGTTTCATATAAGAGATTAGCAATATAGCAATGGATAAATTTATAAGAACTGTGCCATATTCCATCAGAATTTCCCCTCCATTAAAGATTAAATTGAATAAAGAGTCAAAAGGTCTTACTTACACCAAGATTTATCATGTCATTGCAATGAACATATTCTGATGATAGGAGCTATATACATTAAGTACTTGTTAATTCCTTTCACCTTCTCTACCGGAGAAACATAGCCACTCCGCTTGCCACCCATTTTGGCAAGAATGAAGAATAACAAATGAAGAATAACATTTTGAAAACCTCTCAGAATTAAGGTTGTAAACATTTTTATCTCTGCGAAGCTAGGCAGCCAGTAGAAACACAACTTAATGAGGCCTATGTAATAAGTCAATTTATCCCCAAAAGCCAGGTGTCGATTTCATCATAAGCTTTGAAAATGTTCATGTGTTGGTTTTTTTAGGTTAAAAAATTTTTAACTGAGGTAACATTCACATAACACAAAATTAACCATTTTAAAGTGAACAACTCAGTGCCATTTAGTATATTCGCAATGTTGTACAACCACCATTCCATCTAGTTCCCAGATCATGTTTTTCATAATGGTGAAAGGAAAACATTTTTTCTTCAAGAAACCTTGGAAAAGCAATCGTTTCTGCCTAGTTACGAGAGACTTTCTTCAGTACTCTATACATACTTTCCCTTCATTAGTGCCTTCACCTACCCAACTCAGCCATTCCAATTCCAATTCGTCACCTGAGAAGAACAAACAATTCCCCGTGGACTTATTTTCTAAATTCATTTAATTCCTAAGCTCAAAATTTTAAAAATATTCATTTGTGTTTAAAATGTATAGAACTGTATGACACTTTTGGGTGAAGAGGGCAGACTGAACACATCTAGTTTGAATCCTTCCCTAAATCCCACTAAAATGACAATAAACACACTCACATACACACACTTATTTTTAAAGTCATAATTCAAACTAGAAAGAGTTAAAGGGCATATAATAGCAATAAATTAACATTCTGGAAGCCAGAAAGTAGTTAAACAATTGGCGAATTACTTAATAGCTGTGAGAAAACTAAAACTTTGGTTGGTAATGAGGAAAGCCAAGAACTAATACAATTTACTACTCAGAATCCCTCAAAGCCTCATAGTTGGCCATGTTAGGTTTATCTGCAAGTTGTGGGGGAGGGTGCTGCTAAAAGAGAGTTGACTGAAAGTCTAAACCCCAACTTGCAATGTCCAATCCCCTTCTTCACTCCACACAGCTAGCCAAACAACTACAGGTTTTTCCCTCCCCGAAGGATAAAACAGAGGTTCTTTAGCCATAGAGCACCAAGATGAGTTGCAAGTCACAGTGCCATGCTGAAAACAGAACATCAAGCAAACATATACATCTTGGATGCTAAGCCTTGGCACCTTCCCCAGCCCCCATTTGACTTTCCTCATTAGATTCCCAGAGGTTGGAAAGACTTTCATCTACCAGGCAGGAAACTTGAAGCCTCTTCTCTGGAAAATCTGATTAGCTCAAGAAGAATGGCCTCTAGATGCTAACGCTAAAGTCTCCCCAACTAAACGACCCAACCAAATCACTCTATAAAGGAGTTCAGAGTTCTCAAGCCCTTCCACTAAATATGAGTAGTTACCAAGGATTGTAAGGCATTTGAGGAAAGTGTGTTACATGAAAGATAGAACCAAAACAAATGGGAAAAAAATCAATTTGCAGAAAACAGAAGCTAGGTAAGGAAGAAAATATTTTTAAATATATTATTAATATCTTCAGAAATAAAAGCAACTAATGCAGCTATGAAATAAATACAGGATAATAATATTTTAAAAGAAGAAGGAGAATGGATAGTTGAATGCTCAAATAAAAAAGAGCTCTGGAAATTTTAAGTATTGTATTATAAATAAAAATTAAGAGATGATATAAGAAAAACTTGAGGCAACTTCTTAGGAAAATGAAGAAAAAGAACAATAAACAGATACCTGTACCTCACATCATAAACAGAAATCAATTCCAGATCGATTAAAGATCTAAAAGTAAAAGATAAAATAACATAGCTCTTAGAAGAAAACATAAAAAAATACCTTAAAGACCTAGGAATAGAAAAAGTTGTATTAAATAAGACACAAAATGTACTAAGCATTAAGGAAGAAAAAATAATTGGACTTCATTAAAATTGAGAACTATTCATAAAAAGCCAACATTAAAGATTGAAATGGCAAGTCAAGATATTTTGGTAGGGATGTTTATATATCTATATCTATCTATCTATATATATATATACACACACACACATATATATATATATATTTTTTTACACACACACATACACACACAAGAATGTATCCAGACATATAAAGAATTCTTCAATAAAAATCAATAGGGGAAAAAAAATCAATAGGAAAATTTCAGGTAACCCAATAGGAAAAATGAGGAAAAGACTTGAACAAAAGACCTCATGCAAATGCCAGTAAGTATATAAAAAAGATGCTCAACTTGATTAATCACCAGTGAAAGCAAATTAAAACCAGAATGCAATAATGCAGCATACTCCAAAGATGGCTAAAATAAAAAAGACAGATACAGGTTAAGTATCTCAAATCTGAAAATCTAAAAAACAAAATACTCCAAAACCTGAAAATTTTTGAGCACTGACATGATACTCAAAGGAAATGTTCATTGTAGCATTCTGGATTTCACATTTTTGGATTGGGGATGTTGAACTGGTAAGTATAATGTAAATATTCCAAAATTTGAAAAAAATCCTAAATCTGAAATACTTCTGGTCCCAAGCATTTCAGATTAGACATCCTCAACCTACAATCCAATGTTGATGAGGATATGGAGCAACTGGAACTCTAATAGATTGCTCGTGGGGTGTAAATTGATATACTAATACTATATATTTGAAAACTGGCAATAGCTACTAATCTTGAGCGTATACACTATGACAACTCCTATACATGTATCAAATAGTAACATATTCACCAAAATACATCTACAAATGTGTTCACAGCAGAACAACTTTAATAGCTCAAAACTAGGAGCAACATGTCTATAGCAGATGCATAAATTGTAGTATATCCATTCAATGAAATACTGACAACAGTAAAAACGAACAAAATACAACTACATGCGATGACGAGGATGACCTTCACAAACATAACACAGACTGAGAAAAGCAAGAAACAAAATATCACATACCATATGATTCCACTTATGGAAAAAGCAAGCATGCAAAACTCATGATAGATTTCTCTTCCAGAAGATGGAACAGACAGAGTTTTCCCTACTGCTCTGCTGACTACAGTTAAAAACTCTGAATGATATATATAATATAAACATAGAAGACTGAAAGGTACACAAAAGAAGACAGACTGGCTAGAGACTTTGGCACAACACAGAGATGAGCAGAGCTAAAGAACCCAGAAATACAAATGGGTGTAGATGTGTGCAAACAAAAAAGCCCCAACAAATGCCTGTTCCCTCTAGCCAAAGGACCAGGAACAGGACCCCCAGAAAGACATAAAACTTTAGATAATAACCGCTCTACTCCAGCCAAATAGCACAGAAAAATATTAATAACTGTGGCTCTATTCTCGTTTCTACCCGCACCAGCAAAGGCTGAGTAGGAAGCCTAGAATTCCATCCCCGCCAAGCTACAATGGAGTATTCCGAACCCCTCAGCTGAGGTGGGGTCAGAAAAGGTGAGGTAGGGAGCTGGTACTTTCATCCCTGCTAGGCGGCAATAAGGCCACAGTATCAGTGGGGATTACATAGGGAGCCTGGACTGCCATCCCACCTGTTAGTAACAAGGTACCTTTCCACACTGGGGTGATGTCAGAGGCAGCACAGTGGAAAATGAGGACTTTCACCACTGCCCAGCGTAAGGACACCACTGCCCCCACCCCCACTGGGTGTCAATGAAGGCCATGTGGGCACCCCCAACGAGGAGCTGGAACACCCATCTCCACCTCACAGTAATGAAAAGCCCTCCAACCCCCAGGTGTCAACAGAGGCTGAGTGGAGAACCTGGACTTCTGCCTCCAGCTGGCAGTAATGAAGCAGCATCCCACATTCCCTTGCCAGAACAGTTTCAGAAAAAGTCAGCCAAAACGGGAAGTTTAAATAAGATCCAGGGTCTCAAAACATAATACCCCAAACCTCCGGCTTTCAATAAAAAATCATGCATCATACCAAGAACCAGGAAGACTTCACACTGAATGAAGAAAGCCAATGGATGCTAACACTGGCAAAACAGGAGCGTTAGAATAGCCTGATGACAATTTTAAAATAGCCATCATATTATAAAAATGCTTAAATAAACAATTACAAACATGCTTGAAACAAGAAAAATAGCAAGTCTCAGCAAAGAAATATATAAGAAAAAAATGGCAATTTTAGAACTGGAAAATACAGCAACAAAAATGTTAAAAAGCCAATGGATGAACTCAATAGCGGAATGCAGAGGACAGAGGGAAGAATCAGTGAATTGGAATACAGAATAGAAATTACACAATCTGAACAGAGAGAAAATAGATTTAAAAAAAAAAATTAACAGAGCCTCAAGGACCTGTGGGACTGTAACAAAAGATCTAACGTTGATGTCATCAGAGTCCTGGGAGGTAAGGAGAAAAACGGCAGGAATGAAAAAGTACTCAAAGAAGGTAAGACTAAAAGCTTCTCAAATTGGAAAAAAGCCATAAACCTACAGATTTAGGAAGCTGTGCAACCCCAATAGGATAAACCTAAAAAAGCCCACACCAAGACCCATCATACTCAAACTTCTGAAAACTAAAGACAAAGAAAAAAATCTTGAAAGCAGAGAGACAGAAATCACAATGACCAACAGACGAAAAACAATTCAAATGCTAGTGAATTTCTCAGGAACCATGGACACCAGAAGGAAGTAGTACCATATATTTTAAGTGCTGAAAGAAAAGAATTGTCAACCCAGAATTCTATATCCAGAAAAAGGACCATCCAAACACCAGAAAACTACTGACCAATATCCTTCATAAATTTAGACACAAAAATCCTTAATATTAGAAAAGAGAATTTAGGAATATATAAAAAGAATTATTTACCATGACCAAGTGTGATTTATCCCAGAGACATAAGGCTGATGCAGTATTTGAAAATCAATCAATGCAAAATCTACCACATTAACAAGCTAAGGAAGAAAAACTACTTGATCCTATCAATCAATGCAGAAAAAGCATCTGACAAAATTAAATATTCATTCATGATAAAAAGTCTCAGAAAAATAGGAATAGAAGGGAACTTCCTCAGCTTAATAAAGATCACCTACAGAAACCTTCAGGTAACATTACACTCAATGATGGAAGACTGAATGCTTTTTCTCTAAGACAGGGAACATGGGAAGCCTGCTCTCACCACTCTTACGCAACATAGTACTGGAAGTTCTAGCCAATGCAATAGGAAAGAAAAGAAAACAAAAGGCATACAGATTAAAAAGGAAGAAATAAGCTGTCCCTATTCTAGCTAACATGATTGTCTATGTAGAAATCCCGAGAAATCTACAAAAAAACTTCTGGAACTAATAAGTGAGTTCAGCAAGTTCACAGGATACAAGACAAACATACAATAACCCATTGTATTTCTATATACTAGCAGTGAACACACGGACACCAACATTATAAACATAATACCATTTACAATTGCATTAAAAAAAAGAAATACTTAGGTATAAATGAACAAAGCCTATAGAGGACTGTATGTTAAAAACTACAAAATGCTGATGAAAGTAATGAAAGACCTAAATAAATGGAGACATACCAAGTTTATGGATTGGAACTTTTAATGAAGATTTCAGTTCTCTTCAAATTGATATATAGGTTTAACACAATCTCTGTCAAAATCTCAGCAAGATATTTTTGTAGATAAAGACAAGATTATTCTAAAATTTATACAGGAACAGAAAGAAACTAGAATGGCTAAAGCAATTTTGAAAAAGAATATTTATTATATAGGTACACAGAGATCAATGGAATACAGAACTCAAAATAAATTCACACAAATATGACTAACTGGTTTTTGACAAAAGATGCAAGAGCAATTCAATGGGAGAAAGGTAACCTTTCAACAAATGGTGCTGGAGCAATTAGACCTTCATAGGCAAAAAGCGAACCTCAACCTAAGTCTCATATCTTATACGAATATTAATTCAAACTGGATCATCACATTAACTGTAAAATTTAAAACTATAAAACTTTTAGGAAAAAACCTAGGTGAAAATCTTCAGCCTCTAGCGCTAGGCAGAGTTCTTAAACTTGACACCGAAAGCAGGATCCATAAAAGAAAAACTGATGTTAGACTTCATCAAAATTTAAAACTAAAAAGACCCTAATAAGAGGATGAAAAGACAAGCTACAGACTAGAAGAAAATACATACAAGCCACATATCCAACAAAGGACTAGTTAGTATATAAAGAATTCTCAAAATTCAAAAAACAGAAAATGGACAAAAGACATGAAGAGATATTTCACTGAGAGTATATATAGGATACACAGATGCAAATAAACACATGAAAAGATGTTCTACATCATTAACCATTAGGGAAATGTAAATTAAAACCATGATGACATATCACCACACACCTATAAGATTGGCTAAAATAAAAATAGTGACACCACCAAATTCTGATAAGGATGCAGAACTACTAGATTGCTTATACACTGCTGGTGGGCATGTAAAATGGTACAGCCACTCTAGAAAGCAGTCTGGCAGTTTCTAAACTGAATATGTGATTACCTCACAACCCAGCAATTGCATTTTGGGCACTTATCCCACAGAAATGAAAACTTATTTTCATACAAAAACCTGTACACAAATGTTTACTGCAGCTTTATTAACAACCAAAAAATGGAAACAACCCCAACGTCCTTCAATAGATGACTGTTTAAACAAACTGTAGCACAGCTACACTGTGGGATATTGTGCAGCAAAAAAAAGAACAAAGTATGTACTGATACACGCAATAACTGGGGTATTTATAAAAAGTGAAAAAATCCAATTTCAAAAGCTTACTTACTGTAGGATTCTATTCATATAACATTCTTGAAATGACAAAATCATTGAAATGGAGAACAGATAAATGATTGCCAAGGATTCAGTAGGGAGGGGGACAGGCGGGCAATAGAGGTGGCTACAAAGGGCAACACGAGGGATCCTGGTGGTAACAGATAGAAATGTTCTGTATCTTGGCTGGGCATAGCAGCTCACACGTGTAATGCCAGCACTTTCAGAGGCTGAGGTGGGAGGATCAATTGAGGCCAAGAGTTTGAGATCAGCCTGGGCAACATAGCAAGACTCCCCTAACCTGCCCCCGACCCAGTCTCTACAAAAATTTTTAAAAATTAGCCAGGTGTGGTGGCACATGCCTGTAGTCCCAGCTACTCAGGAGGCTGAGGCCGGAGGATCGCTTGAGCCCAGGAGTTCAGGGCTGCAGCGAGCTATGATCGTGCCACTGCACTCCAGCCTGGGAGACAAAGCAAGACCCTGTCTCAAAAAAAAAAAAAAAAAAAGAAAAAAAAAGAAAAAGAAATGTTCTGTATCTCGACTGCATCAATGTCAGTGCTCTGCAACCTGTTATCATTGGGAGAAAATAATAATATTTCTACATTATTATTTCTTACAACTGTGTGTGAATCCACAATTATTTCAAAATAAAGTTTAACTGAAAAAAAAGTTAGAAGAGGTGGTAACTATTAAGGATGCTGATGATAATACTACATTTTTTGACATGGATCTTTATTTTACCAATATATTCACTTTGCAAAAAGTCACTGAACTATATTATTCTGACAAAAAAAAAAAAACTCAAAATGAAGAAAAAAAAAGAAAAGATGAAATTAGAAAAGATAATACAAATACAGGATGATCACCTAGGAAGTCAAACATCTAGAAAATGATAACTGTGAGAGAAGAGAAAAAATTAAGGGAAGGAAATTTTAAAATCTCTAGAAAATTTCTCAGAACTGAAAAATAGGAGTTGTCTAAGTGAAATGACCCACCTAGTACTTAACGCAACGGGTAAAAATAGCCACAAGCTAAAGCACATCATCAAAATTTCAGAACACCGGGACAAATGACCCTACAAGCTTCCAGGGAATAAAATAATTCATCTAACAACCAGGAACCAGAATGGCTTCATATATATCAACAACAAATTGCAAGCTATATCCAGCCAAATTATTACTCAAGTTCATGAGTTAAATAAAGATATTTTACATATGCAATTTCTCAAAAAATTATATTTTATGTACCCATTCTCAGGTTGTGCTCTGCCAAACCTAAGTGATAAAATCAACCGAGAGTAAGACATGGGATATAGGAAGTATTAATGAGATCTAACATGGGAGCAAAGCAAACAATACAAGGATGATGGGACTGGAGATCCCAGGATGACAGCTGTGCACCAGACATGAAGGGAACAGGTCTGAAGGCTCCAGGAGAGACTGTCAGCAAAATGACACTGGTAGAATACCAACACATCTGAATGTCCTAAGAGGATATTTAGACAATTGGTGAAGATTTCAGGGATGAATAAGTGATAAGTACAGAGAAATTAAGTAAACAAAACACTATAAGAAAACAAAAAGTTGCACAGAAGAAGGAAAAACAATCAGTTTACTACATGTCGCTACTATGATTACACTACACAAATAGTGAATACTGACCTAACCAAAATTGCCACATAACTACACTGGGAAGATAAGAGAAATGAGAAAGTTGAGCAGGTGTGGAGAGTCACAGACAGAAAAGAGTTAACTCTGTATCTTTCATAGTGGGAAGACGATAGGTAATATCTATATTTTATCCCATCTGTAAAATGTGAGTGATTAAAAAGAAACAAAAAAAAGATCTATATTTTAAAGTCAAGAAATAAGAATACAAGCATTTTATTTAAAGGCATACAGGTGAATATCGAAATAATGACAAAAAGTATTAATAGTTGCCTCTGGAAGGAGAAATGAGAAAAGAGAGCATAGAAGTCTGTTTATTGTTTTGTTTTGTTACAAACATTGTAAACATGGGGGGTTTGGGGGGAGTTGGCTTTTTTGTTTGTTTTTGAGACAAAGTCTCACTCTGTTGCCCAGGCAATGGCATGATCATGGTTCACCGCAACCTCAAACTCCAGGGCTCAAGCTATCCTCCTGCCTCAGCCTTCCGAGGAGCTGGGACTACCATGCCTAGCTAATTTTTTTAAGTTTTTTGTAGAGGAGGGGTCTTGCTATGTTGCCCAGGCTGGTCTCAAACTCCTGGCCTCAAAAGATCCTCCTGCTTCGGCCTCCCAAAGTACTAAGATTACAGGTGTGAGCCACCACGGCCAGCCAATTCTTTTAAACTTCAAACGTGCATAACTCTCATTTAAAAAAATAAATACCAAAACTAAAAAAGAACTATATAGTCACATGAGCTTTGTCTTTACAAGACAATCTAAAACCAGCTACTAATACTCTTCTATCACTGACTAAAAATTTTTCAAAATTGTACAGAATGTCTGACTGTATGAATTCTAATCAGGTGCCCTACAGTGATCTTTAATTAATCATCCTACATAAATCAACTCCCAAGGTTTTACCAAGTAGGTCAGAGAAGAACACAAAGTCCTCTTAACCAGGCAAAATTCTCTGAATTATCCAAGTGATGAAGGAGAACTGATATCCGAATGCTAATTCAAAGATGTAAACTATCTTACCTTAAGATGTTGATTTAAACCTTGATGAGTGGCTTTCTCCAGACCCAAACCATTCTTTCCTCTCTATCTTATGCAAATGATTTTTGATTATCATAGGTTACACAAGGTTTCTCTTATTATGTAAGTCCAGATGTTAAGTAGTTCTCTAAGTATCAACAAATGCAAAGTAGTTAATGAAATGTTCCTGTAATATAACATTCAGTACCTTTTATATAAATGTCACACTCAGTAACTTTTACATGAATGTCAAATCTAAAAATACAAAAACTTTCAGCTTAAATTCAGAACATTAGTTTTTAGACTCAATATTTTTAGGTCATATTTAGATTTTGATGAAAAGGAACCAAAACATGGAGAAATCACATTATAAACATAGTGAAGAAATAAAGCATAACTACAGTCATCATGAAATCACAGGATCAGGGACGAAAACAAACAAACAAACAAAAAACAAATATGTCCCAAAGTAGGGCATCTTTGGCCAAATCAAATATTTAACTTGTCATAAGTAATGGTAGAGCAAGTGTAAAGAGCAGTAAAAATATTTATATGCTGGATGTGGCACTTAATCTGTTTACAAAGTGAGAGATTTTATTCATTAAGAGGGTGATATGGGCTGAATGTTTGTGCCCCCCCAAAATTGATAAGTTGGAGCCCTAACACTCACCATGATAGTATTTGGAGGTAGGCCCTTTTGGAGGTAATTTGGTTGAGAAGAGGTCATAGGGTGGGACCCTCATCATGGGATTAGCGCCTTTACGAGAACAGGAAGACACAGATCTCTCTCCATCCCCCATCCCCCACCCAACTCACAGCAAGAAGACAGATGGCTACGAGCTGGGAAGAGGGCCCTCACCAGGAACCAAGTCTACTGGCACCTTGATCTTAGGCTTCTCAGTATGCAGAACTGCGAGAAATAAGTTGTTGTTTCAGCCACCCAGTCTATGTATGGTGTTTTGTTACAGCAGCCTGAGCAGACTAAGACAGAGGTCAACCAACAAGAATTCATTCAGCTAATATTTTGGTTTAAACTTCTGAGTCTTAAAGCTTTTTTTAAAAAAAGAAACCAGAAAAAAGAGAGACAAGAAGATATTTCAAATTATATGCAGAATTAAATTTATGAACTTCTCTGAGAAATCTTCTCTTTTCCAAGTTTGCAATTATCCTAATTAGATAAGGAGGGCTTTTGTTTATTCTTTAGAAAAGCAGAAAAGTTTTCTCACCTAGCACACTCTAACGATATTAATCAATACCACTACTGTGAAAATATAACACACCCTTTTAACACCTGGAAAGACATCCTACCAGTACCTACACTGAGGCATTCAAATAGCAGGTATTTCTGAATTATTGATGAGAGACAATGAAATCATCCTTGCTAAAATTGATAGCTTTCCTCATGAAGTATTTAAATTAAAACTGCTCAAACATAAAGTCATCCATAAATATATAAGAATGTAGAACTGAATTTAATTTTTAAAGAAAAAAAACTGAGACCAGAATATATTTTTTGAAATAATTGTCAAAGGTCAGATTTATAAACATGATGATAATACATGCTATGACATAACAATGACATTATTATCAATGATGGAGAGTAAACAATCCCTGGGTACCACAGAAGGGACACTCTTCCTTGTGCCATTGCCATCATAACTCGGTGTTGCCCAGAGACCAGGACTGAAGCTACAAAACAGGGAAATCAACTTCTCCAACCCTTGGAGCTAGCCCAACCCTGTCAACTGTTACTGACCATTCTCCATGCCTTTGAGCAATGTGAGTCCCAGAGCCAAACTCTAACAACTGTTGTGATTTATTATCAGTACAGACATAAAGAAAGCACTGTAAATGAGCCTTGGAGTCCTGGTACTCACACAGTGCATTCTTGAACATTCAGTCCAACCCCCAGCATCTTCCAGAATAGAGCTTTTTTCAGAGGCACAGCACGCGATGTCAATTCCGACAGATCTTTTTTTCAATCAGGACTGCTTTAGCATCTGCTAGACATTTAGCCAATGTCATGAAAAAGAAATATAAAGTTGGTTTTATAACAGTCACACAGGCTACAAGGGCATTAGAGTGTGCAAAGGTGAATGACTGTTTTGAAATTTTCCTCTTCGTTTGGGGCATTTTGACATGGTTCCTTTATGGCTAAGCCAAATCATGAAAGAGTCAAAACTGGTCCTGTTCCTGTCCGCCCAGTCTCCGGCCTGAGCCCTCCAGGCACACAGGCTCCCCAGAGCTGCTCCCAACAGCATTCCACTGGGATTGCAAATCCTCCCAGAAACCAGAACCTGCCGCCCTTGTCATTCTTGGTGGACTTGTCTGCTAGATGACAAACTGATCCTTAACCTGTCATTGCCCCATCTGAACAACATATTTGCACTTTAATAGGGGCTCAGTGGGCTATATTATTATTATGATTAATATTACCAACTACAACACAACAACCCTTGAGTAACACTTGCTATAGGCCTAGCGTGCATTAACTCATTTAATCCTCACAACAGTTGTCTGGGGTGGATGTGATTACTTTCCCTACTTTATAGGTGAGGAAACTAAGGCACAGAGAAGGCAAATTACTAGCCCAGGGTCACACAAGGAGTGAGCAGCAGAGCTGTGATTCAAACCCAGACAATCTGTGCTTTCGGCATATACTGCCTCTCACTGCATTGTGCAGCTACTATTCGACAGGGATGCCAAAAACTCAGTCTTGGGCCTCAAAGATTTGCATTATAATTGAGAAGATGAGCCCAAAACATAGGGAAACATTAAATAATATGGAAGAGTTAAATGTCAAGTCTGAAGAATAATGAAAGAGAAGCCATGTAGCACTGCATAACCAATTAACAAAAAATGTTACAGACAACAGAGGTACTTCTGGAGTTCCGAGTAGACTGCCCATACTGAAGACACGGTCGTCAAGAGAATGAGGGACTTAAATTGAACCCTGAAAGATGAGCAGGATTTGCCTTAGGCAAAGATGAGTGGGAAAACCATTCCAGGAGGGGGGGAAGAAAAGGCAACAGGGGACCCTTAAAAGATTTACACTAGGGCTAAAGGGCATAGGAGGCTACCAGACAGCAACAGGTTGCAGAGGGCCCTGAGTATCAGGCTAAGGGATGGCAGCACACAAAATACAATGTTAGAGAGTTATACTGAAAATAAAGACATTCATTAAAAAAAAAACAACTTTACAACTATAAATTTAGCACCAACCATTAGATGGGACACAGGTAGGGTGACCCATAATTCACATGGTAAAGCTTTTAACTTCTGAAAGTCTTAGTCTCCTCATCTGCAAAATGAGGAATAATGCTTCTTCCACTAGGGTAGCTGTGAGGATAAAAAGCATAATGCATGTTGAACCCGTAGCACAGTGCCTGATAGATACTGAGAACTTACAGATATTATTTACTTTGAGAGCAACAGGGAGCCACTGAAGGGAATTAAGCAGGAGAGTAGCATGGCCACATTTGTATTTTACAAAGATAGTTCTAGCTGCAATGTTGGAAAAAGATCGGCTGGGTTTTGCCACTGCAACTCCTGATGAGGATCTGAACTTTTATTTTAGTGTATTGGTCTTATCACTAATGGCAAGTACTAGGGTCCTGTTAAGGTATCATTTCAGATCAAACAGTACTTTATGAATTGGCTCTAATATAACCTTTTATAACATCTGGAAATAAATTTGTAACATTTTCCTGAATCCTTCCTCTACTTCTGGAGATGCTCTCACATCTGAGCTATTTTAGCATTTACAGGTAATTTTATTGCCATCTTTTTACAGGTATGTCCTGTCTGCCCCACAAGATTATAAACCCCTTGAAGGAGGAATCAAGTACTCAGCATATTGCCCTTTACTCCTGTAAGTTCTCAAAAAATATTGCTTATTTTTGACAAGCATCTGATGACAATACACACATAAGATTTTATCAAAGTTTAATGTGATCAGAAATTAACTTTAAGAAGTAGAGTAGAGGGAAGTCCCGGTTGCCTCTTTGAGCTTCCTTTTCTGCATCATAAAATGGGGACAAAAATACAAACGTAAGTTAATTAATTCCTAGAAGGGTTCTAGAACTTAAGTGAAATAATGTCTGAAAAAGCATTTTGCTACTCCAAAAGCAACATATGAACATTCGGTGGTGGTGGTTGTAGTTTTAGTCCAGTGTATAATATTCCATTAAAACTCCAGGTCTTATTTTGCAATTGTTCCAAAAGCATCTTTTCCAAGTGAGTATTCCGTCTTTTGCAAAAGGTGAATCCTCTGGCACCACCCCTGAGCTAGGCTAGCGTTTTATCCACCGATGCTCATGAATTTATGTGCGTGTCTGTTTCCATGTCCACAGCCTGATGGGGGGTGTGAGGCACAGGCTCACTGGGGAACACCTTGTTGTAATATGGACTGGAATGGTAATTAAGTATCTCTAGGCCAGAAACAACTAATAACCATTCATTAAAATAAAGTCCTCTCTATTAACATTTTACTTATATTTGTAACACCATGAATCAGAAAGAAAGGAGCTGACATCCTCTCTAACATTTCCTTTTAACCTGCTAATGGGGTAAAAGGAACAAATAATTTTGATCTCTTAAGGGAAATAGCTTGTGACCATAAAGGTGGCTTTAGTAATAAAAACCAGGTAGATTTTCACTTGTACTTTGTGGAAAAAAAACAAATGTCAATAAAAAATATAATTTAGGTTCTTCAGACCTTATCGGCCATCATGGAGACAGATTCCTATTTATTAGTTTTAGAGTTTTGATTAAATATTGTGCCGATACAGCATAGTTTACAATGTAAATTTGAGGCAGGCCCCAGAACCTCATTTCCTTCTACCTTTCAAATAAAATTCCTGTCTTAAAACAAGCCCAGAGGGAGGAACAAGTAACAGTTCATATTACAGCACATGAAACAAATTTTTTTTAGAAAAGATATTTATATCCTGGGAGTTTCTTCAACGACAACAAAAAAAATTCAATGGATGCTCAACATAGGAAGTGAAATTAATTGAATTTGGTATTGATACTCTACATTTATTTGTTAAGAACGAATACAATGCAAGGATTTAAGGAGGTCACAGAAGCTCTGTGAAAGTAGAAGTAATGTATATTTACCTCTTCATAAACAAAGACCAAGAGCCAGGTGGGAGAATGAAATTGTTTGTGGAGGATAACCAAACTAATGGAAAGGCAAGGTTTCCAGTATTCATTGTACTTCAATTGCCAAAACTTAGAAACTATTTCGCCCTGAAATAATATTGCAAATAGTGGGAGTACCCAAATTACTAAACTAAGAACCTAAGAGTTACACAATGCATAATTATTAAGGGGAAATTCTTTCTACCTTTCAATCTGGGATGCCAGCAGCACATCTCACCAAGGCATCCTCACCCAGAGCTTCAGGATCCCACTTACTCCCCTCCAGCGGTGAGCTACAGCAGTGCGCCTGGGATCACCAACCACTGGCTTCCTTCAGGGCAATGGTTCCAATCTGTGAGAACCATGGAGTTATTGACCCGGTCTTTCAATGTCCTAAATAAATGTATCACACTTATGCACATACATTCTACTCCTTTTCAAATGTATATTGATGCTACCATCACACATTTATTTCTCTAAAAAATGTTAATGCAATTCTTACTAGCTTTCTATCATCATGCGTTTTTTTCACATAGGAGCCCTTAAAAGCACAACTATGATCATATGAGCACCTGGGAAAGCTATAACATTAAAATGGTGTCTTCAAACTCCTTCAAGGGATAGGACAGGTAACAGGTTAGAAGAGGAGAGAAAGAGAAAGGACTGAACCTGATCAGCACCACCACAGGCCATAGCAAAACTACAGGTCACAGCAAGTTAACACTTATCATTTGAAAGCTGTCTCTAGTATCAAATTATTTACTGTTTTAATGAACATAAATTTGTTTCTCAGCCAGAAAACTAACATGGAAAATCTTAGACTTCTTATCTTTTCAGAGCATAAAACAAGGGATTTTTAAAAGGTTGGTAGTGAAAGCAGTTATTTGGGTAAGGTTTTACAGAAAGATTTTCTTTAGTAAATTATTGCTTGTCATATTTTAGAAGCAATTTATACAGAATGTGTATCAGTTAAAATAAAAGAGCAAATTACAATTCAATTTGAATGTTTTGGGTTTGTTTTTACATCTAGCTATGTGAATCCTTTTTTCATACACAAACACACAATTTTTTTCCCAAATCTTTTCAGAAAAGAGCTGACTCTGGTAAATGCAATTGGTATAGGACTATGAGTCCAAGGTCAAAATATACTAGGAACACAGAAAAATCAGACTGTGAAAAAAATAAGAATTATAATGAGAAATAAAAGCACAACTCCAGGTATTAGTAATATGACATTAAGTTATAGTGCTAGAATATGTATCATATTAATACTATTAATGGGTCCTTGATAAATGCTTTTTCGAGAAAAGACTGGTGTTATCATTTGGCTATTCTAACACTATTAAAGACTGAGGAAGTTAAGCGGGTGAAAGTATAATCAATCCATAAAACAAGGTATTTTAAACAGAAAGTTAGAGGTGTTTCTTTCTCAGACAAATCTTTTGAGTTTACAATTTAGACCAGACTATAGACCTCAAGGTTTAAAATATATCTTTCTATAGACATGTAGCAAACATCAATGATTTTAACTTATAACCCCTAAATGCACTACAGTCCACAAGAATAATTTATATCCTTAGCACATTCCACTATACATAATCTAAAAGTGCTTTATTTTGTTGTTGGGGTTCTGATAAATTGACAGTTACCATGTACTATCAATTCTAATGATACAATTATTTTGAGAAAAAAGTTTATTACCTAGCCCATTAAATTAAAAAGATGCTTTAACATACAGGTCATACCAATACTTTTTTTTTTTGAGACAGAGTCTCCCTCTGTTGCCCAGGCTAGAGTGCAGTGGCATCGTCATAGCTCACTGCAGCCTCAAATTCCTGGGCTCAAGCAGTCCTCCTGACTCAGCCTCCCAAGTAGCTGGCACTACAGGCATGTGCCACCACACCCAGCTAATTTTTCTGATGTTTGTATAGTTGGGGTCTCACTCTTGCTCAGGCTGGTCTCTAACTCCTGACCTCAAGTGATCCTCCAGAGTGCTAGGATTACAGGCATGAGTCACAGCACCCACATTATACTAACACTTTTTTAAATAAAAATATTCAACTTTGGTAGAGATGAGAATTGATAAGCGCTCTCATTCACTGAGAATAGAAATATAAACTTTCTAGAAAGCAAAGATTTAAGTGTAAAGATGTTTATTGAGCAGTTTTCATAATAATCAAAATTGAAACAAAGTAATCAATAATAAGGGCAGTTAAATAAATTATGGTATATCCGTACTAGAGAAGAATAGAATCTTAATATGATGGGAAAATAGAACTTAATTACATGGGAAAATGCATCATGTTAAGTGAAAAAAGCAGGACGCAAACCTCTATGTATAGTAAGAGTTTATATTTGTAAACGTATGTACTTTCCACAAAACATATTTTAGAAAAAAACTTGAAGAAAATGACACCACAATGTAACTAGGCATTATCTTTGACTAGTAAAGTTAGGACTTATTTTAATTTTTTTCTTATACTTAACTGGATTTTTCTTTAATTAGTATTTATTGCTTTTAAAATACAAATTTAAAAAAGCATTGTTTTAAATACAAAACATTCGAGTGACAATTGGGATACCCCTAATCCTGCAGTTTCTAAAGGATCTTAGGGAGTTACCAAACTGAACTCTGATTATCCACCTAAAGCCTTGTGCTTCCCAGCAGAAACAACTGAAAAGGCCTGGTCCAAGGACTTGGAGACACTCTTAAAGGATATTACACCTTTAAGAGGGAGCCTCATTATATAGAAGATTAAAATGTGTGTCATGTTTACCCTTTTTAAATGATAATAAACTCTTTTATTTAAATTCCCTTATAAAGGTGAGTTTGGGGCATCTTTTTGGTTAAACACAATGGAAGTAGAATAAGAAAGGCACTCCGTAACAGTGAAAGAAGCTTGACTCTGCCGGATCAGATCAGGTTCATGGAGAACACAGCACTTCTTAAAAGTATGGTTCCGCTTTAAGTGTTTAGTGTGGGGGCTTTGGGTTTTGCCCTGCAGGACTTGAAACCTTGTTTACCCTGGGCCCAAGTGTGTTCCACCTTAACCTTGTCCCTAAAAGTGCCCAGAATAGTTCTGAGAGAATTCCCAGCATGACTCACAGGTGCCCACTGTTCCAGGACTCAGAGTTTGCCTGCGGATCCTGGACTCTGCTGTGCGTCCCCTCTTCACTCACAGTGCGGCAGGGCTCAGGCTGAGCTGGCCACGCAGAAAGCAGAGGGCACCTGACTGTGGGGTGCAGGTCTCTCCACATAACCCCACACAGGCAGCTAACTACCAGTCCAGACTCGTTACTCACTTTCCCTTGGCACGGTTACCCCACAAATCAGGCTTGTTCAGGTAGCACCAGTTCCTCTTTTTAGTTCTCCTTTTCATCCTCTGCAAAGCCACGGCCGAGATCCCTCTGCCCACTGCAGGCTGATGGTGTCCCCGTCTCCCCTTCTCTCTCTCCAGTCCCATTCTTGGTCTCAGATTAAAATGCTTCTAAAAGTTTCCTCATTTGGAAGTCTTTCAAAGTTGGGCTTTCGAGTTTTCTACTTGCAGAATGTTTCCTGAATTTGTCTCCTGTCTCAAACATACCCCAGAACGAATGTCAAAGAAGAGTGTCTCTTCCCTCCCTTAATTTGATCCTTTTTCATGACTCTTGAATATGGTTTTTCCAAGGGCCTGAATTTCTTCCCATTTTTGCCCCATTCTCACCCATTCCACGTTCCACGTCCCAGAATGCGGCAGGACCACCAGGTCACAAGGTAATACACAGCTCTCATATTTCCAGACTTTAACATCCCTTCAACACAATCATCAGCACATTCATGGTTCAGCTACATTCTACTGGACCCAGGGACAACAGGCTACTTTAAATACACAACAACACTGGGGCATAGTTCCTGTTGGTGCTGAGGCACGGATGTGTTTGTGTGCTATTCAGAGCCACAAAGTATCAACCAGAGTTGCAGTATCTATAGCAGACACATATTAATATATAAGCTCAAGGTTTAGATGTTCCACACTTGTTACTGTTTTTTATTATTTGTTTTTGTTTTCCAATTTGGCCTCTGCACCAATAAATCAAACATTACTTGTCTTAGCAAATGATTCTGGCAGTTTTCAAAAGTTGCCCAGCCAACTAACTGGAGACAATGCCATTTTACAAAAACAGTAAATAAATATCTTCCAAATATAAAGAACCAAAAACAGCTACAAAGCAAATGTTACTGAATCCAACAATGGGCTAAGTACTGGATAATGCGTCATTCAGAATGTAAGAAAACAAATCAGGCTGACACAAGCCCTTCTCACCTTCTAAAATGCCGGTAAAGTATAGTGAATGGCCACAAATAGCTAATGTTGGATAATTAACCATGGAGTTATTACAAACCCAAATGGAACATTCCTGGAGGAGGTATTTAGGTGTTTTCGTTGCCCCATACAGAATTCACATCGGACATATATGTTTGCTTTTCCCGGGAATCCAAAATGCTGTGCCCTGGAAAACGCCACGTTAGCTTGCCGTGAGGAAGAAACTTTTACCCAAACTGGCTTTCTACTAGAGTAGGATTTTGCACTTGATTTCTGCTTTAAAGAGAACCTATTGAACAACAGAGCTTCGTAAATCAGAGGATTGAGATTTCCTCTGCCTAAATCATAATTAGAACCTAAAATGAACTGCTGGATAAAATTGGCAGAATATCTCTTCCGCAAAAGAATTTTACAATTACCTCTTTTCTCAAGATTACCTACATTTACAATGAACCAAATTTATTCAGATTTCCTTCATGTATGAAACACAAGAAGCATATGTTTTATTGATTCTGAAAAGTCTGAACGTATTTGGCTCTGGATTTCTAAGTCTGAGGAGGGAAACATCTTAAGCATTCTAAGCAGTGATTTTTGTTCTACATAGAACTGGGCAGAATTATGGGACTGTATTTAATAAACACATGTGCATGAGACAGGATTAATTTCACAATAACTTGCTG
>RJWJ010011690.1:0-43702 GCA_004363605.1 Indri indri | reverse complement strand
TCTTTTCAAAGAAACAACTTTTGGTTGTGTTGATTTTCTTTTGTTTTTCTATTCTTTATTTCATTTAGGTTTGCTCTTATCTTTATGTCATTCCCACCTTATTTGGGTTTATTTTGCTCTTATTTTTCTAGTTAAAGTTGATGTTATCAATTTGAGATCTTTCTTCTTTCTTAATATAGGCATTTATAGTTATGTATTTCCCTCTAAGCACTACCGCATCCCATAAGTTTTGGTATGTTACAGAACTGTTCATATGAGCCACAAATTGGTGCCCTTTTGAGGAGACAGCTATCAAGTAATAAGGATTCAAAGGGGTCTATGTTTGGATCAGCGCCAATATTGTGCTCACTAAACATTTCTGTGGATTTAAAATTAGTCAGTTTTCAATTATCCAGATTAAAATTCCATTCATGTAAAACTTCCTACAGTCCTACAGTCCAGAGTGCTACTATCTCCTGAATACGGAGGGGCAGACAGGGGAAAGAATGACAAATATGTCCACTTCAGAGTCAGCTGAAAACTCTTTTTGATCCTTCATTCTATTCTGGAATTTTAAGATGGGTTCCAAATCTTTATTAAGTATTCTGACAAAGAGAATAGTGTGATGACAGTAGACAGGTATCTTCTTTTATTTATGTACTTTTCTCAGGAGTCCCTCACCTTTACTGCCTTTTGTCCTGGTTCATATAACTTGGGGCAATTGTGTAATATGTAGAGCACAAAACATGCAATTTGAGTGCCAAGAAGTGTTTGCATTCATCCTCTTAGAAAAAAAAAAAAAGACTCTTGAAAGGTCTATTTGCTTTTTAAAACATCTGGAATAACCCCAACAAGATATAATAAAAACAAAGCAATCGAAATTGAAGGTGCCAAGACTATTTTATCTCAAAGTATTTGTTTACTTTTACTATTGAAAATAAGGCTATTCTCTAAGTCATAATTTTATTATTAAATAGCTACAAGTCAAGATGGCATTTTTACAACACTGGGAAAATTGCTTATAAGAATATTGTAGCAGCCACATGGGTCATTGTTTTCATAATTAACTGAAAAAGAATGTGGATAAAAATTTACCAGTCATTTTTTGATTCATCACTCTCATTGGACTTCTGAGACTTTCCTCTTGAACATCCTATTTGTGGCTTGGAAACACTTTTCTTTCTAATGTGGCTTGCCTTCATTTGAGGTTTCACATTCTAATGGACTTTTGTCTTATTTTTCATTCTTAAGAACACTCACTTTCTTGGCCATGATTTACCTATTATTTTGTAAGAATTCAGTCGGTTTTTATTCTCTCTCTCAAAAGCCTCTTTTATTTACTGAGAAATTTGTAAATTAGAATATCAGTTTCAACATTTATGGAAACTGGAATTTTTCTTTGCTTAGTCTTTTCTGTCTAGCAACTGGCCATTGATTCAAGTTTCAGTAATCTATAAATCAGGAGAAAAATGTACATTTTCATTTCCCTCATTGGGTCCAATTTGGCTCTGAGAATCGGACCTGTTTCCCACAAAAATCAAACTCAGACTTTTAATTTCTTTTACCTCATTCCCCATCTAATTCAAAACAAAACTGTAGTCTTTTCAGTCCTACAAACTTATTATACTTAATATTTGACTTGAAGATATGAATCTCTTTTCCGAGCCAAAAGGGGACACAAAGACCCATATCTTGCACTTGAATTTAAGTTTCTGATCCATTTGTCATTTATATCTTCTTCAATTCTCATATCTAACCTTAAACCCTTTGGACACTGTTTATCTCAACTTCCTTGCCGTATATCTGGAGATTGCAAGTGATAGAGAGCCACATAATCCTGATCTTTTGGAAAGTAAGGTACACCTGTTTTTTTCAACTGACAAATCATGCATAATTTAATGCACTTATTATCTGTCACAAAGAAAGAAATGGAGGTGA
The DNA here is from genome assembly GCA_004363605.1 of Indri indri. Taxonomy (NCBI): domain Eukaryota; kingdom Metazoa; phylum Chordata; class Mammalia; order Primates; family Indriidae; genus Indri; species Indri indri. The sequence goes on along the minus strand of RJWJ010011690.1, from coordinate 41,785 downwards.
ACCAGTTTGTAAATAACTCTTTGCTTCTGTTAAATCCAACTAAGGATCATGAAGATAAAGTTAGGCAAAGTAATGAAGCATTATCAAAACCTATCTCTCTATTTTGCAAGATATGCCCAAATATTCAAAGGTTCTTTCTTCTCTTATTAGTTTATTAGTGACTAAAAATCTTTTACTTATGCCATACCCAGACTTTGTACTTATTTTGAAAAGTCAGCAATTCTAAATCATGAGAAATTTAAACAGAACTTTCAGACAAAGAGTCCTTGGAGAGCCAATCAAGCACTTTCAAATGAATAAATTGAGGGCAAAAGGCTAAAGATTTGTCAAGATCACATAGATAGTGGCAGATAACTGATTTAAACACAGATCTCTAAAATCCTAGCAGTGTTCATTCTCACCAAGCTTCCTATTTTACAAGATGCCTCTTTAGAATATTTTTCTCACTTAAAAAAGTACAAAGACATAACAGGGAAAATAATTCCAAATGAAACTCTTAGATATTGAATCACAGGTCTTGTGAATTTTTCTTGGATGAACATATTCAACAAAAACAAGATACATAATTCTATTGCAATCACAGCTATTTCTAGCTATAAGTTAAAAATGTTTTAAAGAATCTTAAATCTTGCTTCTTAATATTTAACAGACTCTTTTCAAAATGAACTAAACTTAAATTTAGGGTGGGTCAGCCTTCTACATTTTTGCCTACCCCTGTTCTTTAAAATACAAATTATAAAAATCTCTCTCACTACCTGAAGTAGAACTGAAATGTTGCCTAGTTTTAACCATCACTCCATAATTATGCATTATCTGTAGCATTCATGCATTATACAGTATGTATCTTTTTTTAAGTCAACAATTCTCCATTCAGAGCCCTGTTTCCATTTGCAGGAAAATATCTATTATTATGGGGCTTGTACTAAGGTAAACACATTTTAGAAAAATTATTTTTCCCCACAGTAGTTCCACAATTTTGCCTGATTACTATTTTGGCTTATACTTGGAACCACAGAATTAAAGTCTAATGTTTATAGTCCTTTTATTTTAACCTTATTTCTCTGGACTGCCCATAATCCCTTCTAATTATTTCAGCTATGGTGATTTTACCAACTGTGATAATGCCTGTTCCAGCATTCAGGCTTTATGTGTATAGTTACGTTCTTCCACCGGCTTGGCACATTTGTGTCATACCATCAAGCCTGAGTTTTCTTAGTGACTCTTCTTTTAGCCTTGCAGTCGTTAACTTAAAGCTCTACTTTTTGCTGAAATGTTGGTTCCATAAAAAATGTCAACAAAGTGTGCCTCCATTTGCCTTTGCTTTTAATGTTTTATCTAGGAAAAGGCATAACCATGGTTCCATAATATTAAATACTATTATTATAAAGATGTAAGTTTTTAAATATCTTAAATTGAGTCCTATTAAATAAAGTGAAAGTATATAAAGTATTTCTAAATCCAAAACAGGGTAAAAGCTCTTCTGGAAGGATATCTATCTAAAAGCTAAGAGAGACTACACAAAATATCCAAGATTCGATTTAGGAAATAAAAGTCAAAATATCAAATTATCAACAGAAAAAAACTACTGGAGTATTTAAGCTTTATGTTTCAATAAAAACTTTGAGACGTTCAAAATACTAATAGCAACTGCTGTTCAAGATTGGCTTATAAATTCAAGAAAATATATTGTATGAGCTATTAATACCAGAGCCTACTACTTTATTTTGTAGGATGCATAAATGAACAGCTATGCTTTTCACTACAGAGAAATTATACAATGATCCTTAGGAAATGTGCAGGATGGTCTGAAAATGGATGGTTGGTGTTTTCCAGGTTGCTATTCTCTCACCCTTCACTTGGAATTCAAAATGGCACCTGCAGTGACTGATGCTCATTCATGTGTCATTTTCAAATGTTAGCATGACCCACTGCATCTGATATCTTCCCTGGTAATAGAATTCTAAGGTCCTTACCCTTGGAACACTAGGAAGACATAGATCAGACTACAGTGCTGAGTGCTTCAGGGACACACCCTCAGCAAGAAGCTCAAAATTCAGAAACTTCAAAGAAAGGACAGCCATTTTGGAGCATTATACAGATTCAAAATAACTTTTGAGAGGCTCCTGTCCAAATTATGAAGAGTTAAAAATTGTCAAGATGATGATCACAACAATTCAAATCTGTAAAACATTGTTAAACATAATCATTTATAGTATGGCAATGAAATAAAATGCTTCTAGTATTTTCTAGAAACCAACTATCTCCAAATGAAGAAATATACACATATAATAATAAATGATCAATAATAACTATGCAGTAGTTTCCTTTAATCTTCCTTGACTCTTCTGAATTTATACAAGAAAACCATTTCAGAATCAAACCGATTTTCAATGACCGATCTGCCAATCAAGCCTTAACAAAGACCACTGACATTTAGATGACAAAAGTTCAGAGCCCTTCAGAAAATATCAACCCAATTAGAAAATATCAACCCCTGATTCCCCTCTAATGAGACAGTTATTAATATGTCTTAGACCCCCTTCAAATTTCTAAACTTGAAAGCTATAGAGCTCTGTCAGAGTTCATACATATAATTGAAGCAGTATTTCCTATTTCACCTTTAAAATGTTAAGAAAAGTCTTGGCATTAAAATTCAGTGTCAGTGTAAATTAACAGGGAACTTTTTGAAAGAACCCAGAACAGTTCTCCAACACACAGAAGATAAGGCTAGCCTATGGTAAGACTAGCTTCAGAATAATATTTAAATAATCTTTCTATAGTGTACTTTTTTTATTACTTAACTTTAAAAAGCCAGGTCCATTTCTATACCACATTCATTTTACCATTTGTTCTTCATCCTCTCTTTTTATAGTAACATATAATTTTTTGAATGATTATAACATACGTAGAAAGATGTGGTCATTTGTAATCTATCCTGTGCCTGAATAATACTGACCACCTGGAAATGAATCAAAGGTTGGGCTACCACTGTTCTATTTTCATTGTGACTGATTAACTTGGCAGTTTGCTCATTTTCACTCTGAAACAAACAATTTGAAATTAGAAAATCATGTCAAGGAATAAACATTTGTTTTGAATTTCTTAATCAGAAGATGCTAAAATTTCACAATAAAAATTATTCATGCTTCATTTAAAGAGATAAAGCAATACCTGCATGTGAGGCTTGCTATGAGAGATTTTCAATTTTCTCTCTGTATACGTTTGTTTGAAACAAGACAAAATATTAGATCATCTTTGAAGAAAAGTACTGTAAAAGGTCCTGTACTCAGGCCTACACTATGAAGTCCTAGATAAATCTATTTAAGGTTTTTAAGATCACATTATATTGTTAGATTTTGAATCATTTAAATTTAAAAATTTGGAGAATTGACCTTTCAGACACTTTTTTTCTTCTTTATCTCTCATGAAAATCATTGTTATTATGAAGAACCAACCAAGCCATACTTTAAACGAAATAAAGTAATCCTTATAATACTTTCAGATACATGCCTTAAACAAGAAAATCACTTCTTTAAACCAGGTTTCCAAACTTATAAGAGTCACAAAACTCTACTGTGTACCTTATTTTTGCAATATCTCCATCCTGGAAAGTGAAAGTATATATACTCATTGCATCTAAATCAGTTAAAACAGGTTTGACATTTCAAAATTGCTAAGGGAATATATTCCAAATGTTCTCACTACAAAAATAAATAGTGTTTGAGGTGATGGATATGTTAATTAGCTTTATTTAATTATTTCACATTGTATTCATAAATGGTAACATCACTTTGTGCTGCATAAATATATACAACCATAATTCATCAATTTATAATATAAAAATTGATTTGGTTCTTTTTTTACATGATTATTTACCATTTAAAGTTATTAAAGATTATGTACAATGGATATTTTTATTATCATACACTTCATAGTCTTTAGTCTTGTGTGTTATAAAGCCCCCATTGTTATTAACTGCCTTTTGTACACTATGCTTTCATAAAGTGTTTTATTTGATCTAAAATTACAGAAAATGTTTATAAAGGCTTTGTTTCTTTCTTTTAAACTACACAGGTAGAATGCTAATTTAAATAAATAACGCATCCTTCTCCTTCTTAAAGGAGAATATTATTTGATGACTAAAAGAAAGTTCAGCATAGATTAACATACAATCAATTTTTATTTCCTAAGTAAAACTTTAGAAGTCAACATTAAAAGATTTAATTTGGGGGACCCTAAAAACAACAGCAGCAATGAAAATATATGACAGCACAGATTTACCTTCATATTTGGGCGCTACCTGGTAAAATTTGGAGGTGAAATAGCCAGGAATAGCAGCTAGGAATGGTCCTACCTTGTGTTTTACATTGCTTAGAGCAAAATACCTGTGAGCATGGGATGAACACTTAGATAACACCATGAAACGGAGGAAAATTTAAACATGAGATAATAATTGTTAAGTCTAGTAAAATATAACATCAATACTTGATATGGTAGCACTTTTTACCTCTAATCCATATTCACTTCTGCCCCATCCCCCTCCAGGCCATAAGAGTAAGTAGGATTTGTCTGTATCTTCAGGATGAGGAATGGAATAATTTCAGCAAATTCAAAGCAGTGTAAGCTATAATTAGAAGAGTTTGGTGTTAATGTAAGAATAGACATGTCAATAAAAGAGAGAATAGATACTAAAATATTTATTTTATATAATATTGATTTTAATAATATATATTACAATAAGTGAAAAAGAGCTTTCAATGAACAGCTCTGAGACAATTAGCTATTTGGGGGTAACAACATTTTAGGTAATTTCACATCATATACCAAAATAAATTATATAAAATTAAAATACAAGAAGAAAATACAAATAACTTTTTACTAACTCTGAATAGAAAGAAAACACTAAGTTTAAATGCAGTGGGAGAAATCATAAATAAGCAATAGATATGATTCTATGGAAAGGTCAAATTTCAGTGCATGAGAAATAGCAAAAACAAAACTGCATGAATTAACTCTTTGATTAGATCGAAATGGTTTTTTTTCAAACACAGAGTAAATTAATTATTTTTCCAGAAACTGATAGTTTCATCTTTTCCATGTCTTTAAATTTGCTCTCTGATTGCTAAAAAATAGAGTTCTATTTCCCTATTTATATTCCCAACTTTTGCTGATAGAGAATGTACAAATCAAAATAGTAATGTCCAAATATGACTCAATCAGTATTAATATTATAAATAAAATATTTTTATAAAATTACATATGAAATAGTTCCCATGATGCCAAACGGTAAAACAGAAAGGAAATTTTCAGTCAATTTTCAATATGCTTTCCAAATTACATTCAATTAGTTGCTTTGAAAATATCTAAGTAAGTACATAGTTTTGAAGATTTAGTCTGTATATTGGGATCAAATTTTGGAGAATATTTGCAAACCATTCAATCACAAAAAAATTATTGATTGTTTTCGGTTTTTGTGATTATTCTTTTTACTCAATTACTAGAAAATTTTCTATGAATATAGGATGTTTCAATATTAATAATTGCTCATTCTAAAAGAGACTTTCCTTTTTCCCATAGTATGTTCTTTGCATCTTAGTCAAAAATCAATTAACTATAAAGCATGGATTTATTTCTTAGCTCTCTATTCTGTTCCATTGGCCTATATTTCTGTTTTTATGCCAGTACCATGCTATTTTGATTACTATACCTTTGTAGCATATTTTTAAATCACATAATGTGGTACCTCCAGCTTTGTTATTTTTGCTTAAGATTGCTTTAGCTATTTGGGCCTTTTGTGGTTCTATAGAAATTTTAGAATTTTTTTCTATTTCTGTAAAAAAAAAATCATTGAAATTTTACAGAGATTTGATTGAATTTGTAGACCACTTTTGGTAGTATGAGCCTTTTAATAATATTCATTCTTCTAAGCCATGAACACAGGACATCTTTCCTTTATTTATGTCTTCTTTACTTTCTTTTATCAATGTTTTATAGTTTTCCATGTCCAAATCTTTCACCTCCTCGGTTAAATTTATTCCCAAGTATTGTTTGTAAATATTATAATATTATAAGTGGGATTGTTTCCTTAATTTCTTTTTTGGATAGTTTATTGTTAGTGCACAGAAACACAATTGATTTTTATATGTTGATTTTATATCCTGTGACATTACTGAATTTGTTTATTGGCTCACACAGTTTTTTGGTGGAGTTGGAAAAACTGGATATACACATGGATAAGAATAAAATTGGACTCCTATCCTAACTCAACTCAGAATAGATCAAAGACTTAAACATAATACGTAAGCCTATAAAACTACTAGAAGAAAACATAGGAGAAAATCTCTATGTTCCATGACATCAGTCTGGTCAATTATTTTTTGGATTTGACCTCAAAAGCACAAGCAACAAAAGCAAAAATAGCCAAATGGGATTACATCAAACTGAAAAGCTTCAGAATAGCAAAGCAAACAATCAAGAGAGTGAAGTGACAACTTGCAAAATGAGATAAAATATTTGCTATTCAAAATATATAAGAAACTCAACTCAATAGCAAGAAAACAAATAACCAGATTTTAAAAATGGGCAAAGGATCTGAATAGACATTTATCAAAGAAGACATACAAATGGTATACGAAAAAATGCTAAACATCACTAATCGGGGAAATGCAAATCAAAATCACAATGAAATATTTTCTCATACCTATTAGAATGGCTCTTAGCAAAAAGAGAAATAGATAATTAGCATTGGGGAGTATGTGGACAGAAGGAATCCTTTGCACACCATTGGTAGGAGTGTAAATTAGTACAGACATTATGGAAAACAGTATGGTAGTTCCTCAAAAAATTCCAAATGGAACTACCATATGACCTAGCAATCCACAGCTATCCAAAAGAAAGGAAATCAATATACCAGAGAGAGATCTTCGCTCCCACATTTATTGCAGCATTAGTTACAATAGCCAAGATTTTAAATCAACCTATTGTCCATCAACGGATGAATGAATAAAGAAAATGTGATATATAAACACAGGGAGATACTATTCAGCCTTAAAAAGAAGAAAATCCTGTCATTTGCGACAACATAGATCAGCCTGAAAGACATTACGCTAATTGAAATAAGCCAAGCACAAAGATAAATATTACATAGAGTCACTTAAATGTGGAGTCCAAAAAAGTTGAACTCACAGTAACAATAGAATGGTGGTTACCAGGGGCTGGAATGAGGTGTTGGGGGGGATTGGAGAGTGCTGGTCAGAGGATACAAGATTTCGGACAGGAGGAATAAGTTCAAGAGATCTATTGCACAACATAGTGACTATAGTTAATAAAAATGTATGCTTGAAAATTGCTAAGAGAGTAGATTTTAAATGTTTCACCACAAAAATAATAATATCCATGTAAGGTAGTGCATATGTTAACCAGCTCAATTTAGCCACTCCACAATAGATACATGTTTTGAAACATCATGTTATATACCATAAATATATGCAATTTTTAATTGTCAATTAAACATTTTAAAAAGGTACTAATAGAAAAAAATAATTACTTTTTCTAACTTTCAGCCACAGAACTTTGATCTTAAGCTAAGAACTCTCATAGGCAATTTCCAGAGCAGCATGCCATGTTATTCCACATGATAATTTCATATGGGGAACAAAGAGCAGGATAACAGCCCTTTAGAAATATGATTCATTTTTGCTCAGGAAAACAAAGTTCATCTGTTAAATAAAAAATAAAGATAGAATAATCCTCAAACACAAAGAATTTATCTTAAAAAACATTTTGTATCAGCAGAATTATTGTTCCTACATGTTTTTTATTTGATGCCAGCATGCTCTTTCCACAGTTAACTACCCCTTTCTGTTAGGATTCTTATTTTTGGATGAATGATCAATTGTTTCATGTTGACTTTCCCCAGCAAGCTATAAGTTCATTCCAGCTGCAAGAATTTTCTAAACTCTAAGTAAAAGCTCCATAAGCAAAGTCAGGATATGATTTTTCAAATGTAATCTGTGTGACTCTGTAGGAATCTACTCAGGAATTTGAGAAAGGGACTTTGTGAGAATGGTAAGTTTGTAGCATTTTTTGCTGTTTGCAAACCTGACCCCAAGAAGTGATGAAAATCCACATATAAATTATTATACTTAACTCTCAGATAGGACTTTTGACATACTAAGTTTATTTAACTTACCAAAATTTTTCCTAGGCAAAATACACACCATTAGCTATATGACAAAAGAAACAAAATCAGAAGCTTGGAGGAAGTTGTTCAGGGGGTACCCTGTGTTAGTGCCAAGTTGTATATACAGTTTCTAGGCTTCTAACCCAAAGTCAGTAATACTGGGGGGTAGCCCTATATACAAATATTGATAACATACAGATTTGCTGATAGATTGAATTTATTCCCTGTTATCTTCTCAAAAAGGAGTAGAGTTTAATTGGTGGGAATTTGAACGGAGTGGAAAATGTAAGAAACAATTCGACATATGTTTGCGTAATTATCATCTTGTAAGAGAAGACTGATGAAAATAAAACCAAATTTATTTCCTTTAGCTTTATCAAATTCTGCAAGAACTTAAAAAAGCTGCTGCTTGCTAAACTACCAGAACTCCACAAACTTGAGTGGAAGAGAATCCTGCATCCTGAACATGACTCAAAGGGCTCCAAACCAAGATGACATCAACCTCAGGATGTTTTTGCCCTCCACTTATAACAATCATGCTAAAAAGTAAATAATCCTACCTCCCTCTCACAAACGTCTCTTGTATTTGCCGTTAGACAAAAGCCCCTTATTTATTTCATTAAACTGTCGTGAAAGTATACCCTGTATTGCTAAATGCTTCATTGCAAATTGGTTTTGTAATGAAGTTAAATGAAATGGCAGAGACTTTTACATCCTAGTTTCCTTTCTCTCTTCCTTTTAGGAACACTCTTCTTCTCAAGATGTAGGCACTCAATGAAAGACTACATTTCCCAGGATGTTTTGCAGCTATGTGTGATCAGGTGACTGGTTTCTTGCTAACGGTATTTCAGCAGGAGTGATGCATGCAACTTCAGCCTCTCCTCTTCAAGAAAATACTTGCCTTCTACTTCTCTCACAGCCTAGAAAGCAAACTTGATGGTAAGCCAGTGTCCACCAGGCAATTAAGCACAAGCTTAGGGAATCGCAAAGCAACAATACAGAAAGAAGCTCTGATTCCAGATGACTCAGCAGCCTCTCACAGGGTTTTTTTTTTTTTCTTTTTTTTTCCATTTCAGCATATTATAGGGGTACAGATGTTTAGGTTATGTATGTTGCCCTTGCCTCCCCACTCCCCCCCAAGTCCGAGTTTCAAGTGTGCCCATCCCTTGGATGGTGCGCATTGCACTCTTTGTGTATGCAAATACCTGTCCCCTCTTCCCCTTTCCCCCTCCTCCCTCCCACCTGCCCGACACCCAATAAATGTTATTCTTATGTGTGCACTTAGGTGTTGATCAGTGAAACCAATTTGCTGGTGAGTACATGTGGTGCTTATTTTTCCATTCTTGGGATACTTCACTTAGTAGAATGGATTCCAGCTCTATCCAGGAGAATACAAGAGGTGCTATATCACCATTGTTTCTTATAGCTGAATAGTACTCCATGGAATACATATACCACATTTTATTAATCCACTCATGTATTGATGGGCACTTGGGTTGTTTCCACATCTTTACATTTTTTTTAAAATCTTGAGCCTGCTTTCTTTCTTTTGTGTGTAACTCTGAAAGTTTGATAATGTATACTGAGCCTCCTCTGATGGTTGCCTTATGTACGTTATCATGTTTAATTTTGACATCTCTGTAATGCAGGCACCACTGCACCTATTTCATAAAAGAAGAAACTGAGACTGATGGCAGGAAGGAATTTCTAGGGTCACATGGCTCATGATCAAGGTAGTCTAGCCACCTAATGACCACGGCACCACAGTACTGGCTCTGGTGCAGCCTACCTCTGGATTTCTTCTATGTGAAAGCAAAATAAACTTCTGTTTGTTTAAGCCTCTGTTATTTTGAGTTTTCTGTTACATGAAGCCAAATATAACTTCAATTTTTTGGGGTCTCCCTTTCTAGAAGTACCCTCTTCTCAGGACACATACTACATTATCTCTGTAGCAAACTTACCAAAGCCAGGGAGAGAGCATAGTTTAATTCACAGTGTTTTGTTTTTGGAGCCCTGAGTGAGCCCAAAGGTTAAGGTACATCCTCAAATTTATATTTTTTTAAATCTTCATGTCTGAAAGACTAATCTATATTTTAATTAGGTTCACACCCAGAGGAGGACAGGGAATATATTGATTGGAGCCCCTAAACCTCAACATTTATTTCTACTTCAAATTTACCAGATGATTATTCATTCCCCAATTTAACTTCTGTTCCACATAATTTTTAAAAACTGTTTAGTCTTGATTTTAGCATGCATGTTAAAAGTCCATTTTATGCCATACTCATATTCACAGAAGTGGGTTTGCTTTAGCAAAGCCAACCCAATGCACAAATAGGACAATGGATTTCACACTTATTGATGCCAGATCCACAGGCCAAGATCCCCTTCTATTTAGTCCCCTCAGACTATCAAGTATAGTGTAACACACCTCCTGAGCTAGCTTTTTTAATCTTAAGGTTGCTAACAAAAGAAAAATAGTGTCTAGTACAGGAACAAAGGCTAGAATGGTCTGTAAATAAAAAAGAAGATAGTTATGTGGGGAAGAACTAAAGACTGCATTTTTTTTTTTTTTTTTTTGAGAAAGAGTCTCACTCTGTTGCCCTGGCTAGAGTGCCATGGCGTCAGCCTAGCTCACAGCAACCTCAAACTCCTGGGCTCAAACGATCCTTCTGCCTCAGCCTCCCGAGTAGCTGGGACTACAGGCATGCGCCACCATGCCTGGCTAATTTTTTCTATATATTCTTAGTTGTCCGATTAATTTCTTTCTATTTTTAGTAGAGACAGGGTCTCGCTCTTGCTCAGGCTGGTCTCGAACTCCTGAACTCAAACAATCCGCCCGCCTCAGCCTCCCATAGTGCTAGGATTACAGGCGTGAACCACCGGGCCCGGCCTGCCTTTTAAAACATTGTGCCTTTCACCTGCACTTGTATGTTAAACACTCTGATGAAAGTTCATAAATATTTACTTCACATTGCAATCTGCAGATATTTTTATATAGGATATAAGAAGAATACAATTAAAACACCAAACCATTGCATGAATAGTATACAAGCAAGCTACTCAAGTGAATACTTCTAAAAAATAAGAGAAATTGTTAATGTTTTAGTATCTGGTATTATTAGATGATAATATTGCTTACATTATAGAAATAGAAAGGAAGTCATAGCATGCACATTTCTCAGGAAGAAATTTTTCTCTACTCTTGGTATAGGAAGAATTGTGCTTTGTATGAGCAGTGGCTTTGTTTTTAGCTTATGGACTTTCTGACTATTGGACTTAATTGTTTTCCTGGTTTTTTTGACTTCTAAAGCTTAGGAACATATTTACGTACCCCTTCTAACAAGCGGATATAAATTCATGATGTATGTTTTATGTTCTAGCATCATTCCACAGGCCATGTTTTCTTCTTAATCTTATTTCCCTTGGCACCCTTTAAATCGTTCATATTTTTAAGTGTAGATACTACTGTACTATTTCTTAAATCATTTTTGGAACAACACATATTTTAATTTAGTTAACAGTAAATCATACTAACATTGGAATTTTTAGCTACCCACTTAAGATACCAAAAGTAATACAGGTATTAATATGGAATGTGAAGGGTAATTATAGTATCCTCTTCATTCTACAAGGTCAACAATCAAAAGATATTAAAGTTAGTCAGTTTTACTATTTTAAATGTTTATAGAGGCGTTGGCTGTCAGACATATAAATTCTATTTAAGAGAAATATAAAGACGTGAAAGAAAATAATCCTAATGGTTCAAAACATCAGAAACCTGATATTAGTGCATTATTACTGACTTTAAGTACAGACTAACATGTCAGTTGCTCATCAATAGAATGAAAGTTAAGGTTAATCAGCTTTATTATTTTAAAAACATAGATATATTTAAGTATAACTATACCAATGTGTTTTGGTTGGTTTGATTTCTTATCACAGATGAATTCAAACTAATACATCTGCTATAATATTTGTGTGGATATATGAATCACTATAACAATATTTTAAATAGAATAAAATAACAAATCAAAAATGTTTAATGCTGGGATAATTTTCACTGACAGTACAGAAAAAAAAAAAAAGAAGAGAAAATATTTCTTCTTTGTAGAACTCTTTGCCTTTGTTATGTCCCTAAGCAATTTTTTTTTCTCTAAATCTTTCCATTTTATGTGAAAACTTTCAATATCATTAGGCAGTTTAACTGGGAAAGTCCTAGTTTGTACCTTTTCCAGATTAATTATTCATGTTAATTGTTTCAAGTGCCTCCCCTCACTACCAAAAGTGTCCTAATTTGAACAATGAATTATACGGTCATCCTAAATAGGATGGATTTCCATAGTTCTCAAGAATGTAGATAGTATGAGGACATTACTCCAAAAATGAGTATGATTCTGCCTCTAGGAGCTAAATGAATGATACAGTAAAGGAGGGGAGGTCACTTTCTGAACACTATGGCTAAACATTTCCATAAACTGCCATACAAATTATTTAGACTTTAGAGCATATTCAGAGATTTCTGTTGAAACTGCATGAAAATAATTCTAGCAAGTTAAAATATGAAGTTCCTGACTTCTATGAGTCCCAGGAACTATACTAAACACCTTGTTTGAATTATCTCATTTCTTACTCTATAAAGCCTTATAGGTATTATTACTACTACCTCCATTTTACAGATGAGGAAATGGTGGCCTATAGATGATAAGCAATTTATTCAAGGTTACACAGCTAGTAGGCCATAGAACCAGAAACCAAATCTAAAATTGACACTTAGGCTGAAACTCTCTAAGACTAGGTATACTGATATTGCATGAATACATAAGATATCCTCTTGAGTGGCATTATAACATCAGGAAAGCCCTGACTCACCTGTCCCCCAAAATCCTACCAAACACCTATCATTAATCTCAGAAATTCTTTCTTTAGAGAGCTATTTCCTCTGGCTTTGTTTAACTAGCATGTGGCAGACATTTTGTGGTTGCCAACCCATTGTTTATTCTTCCCTTTGTCTGTTTAAACAGATCCTCATTTAAATTTACAGATTCATACAGTTATGGTAAAGCTGACTCCACCTTGAGGTCTGAGAGTGGAGCACATGACCTAACATCAGCAAATTTAGTGCTTTTCTTTCCTTCGGTCATAAGGTTTGCCCCAAAGATGGGCACATGATGAAACCCGAAAGCCTCAATATTTATAGTAAGAATACTGGCATAGACTCTTCTTGATGCTAGGCATGAAAAAGAAGTTTTAGAGTTTTAGGAGCTACCAGCATCCATTTAGATAACACCACAGAATGCAGGAGATAAAAAGAAATTGGATCCTAGGTAGCATTTGATAACCCACTGGCTCAATCTTCACCTCTCTTTTGGTTTTCAGTTACGTGAGTGTATTTCTTAAAAAAGTTTGAGATAAATTTTCTATTACTTGCAACTGAATTCACCAGAATTAATACATAAGGGATAACACTGCGGAACTGAGCCTGTGATGTGGACAGGTATCTTAGAAGGAGTGATATTTGGAGAGGTAAGATATGACCATTCCAATTTTTCCAACAACCGGCAAAATTACAATATTTTGTATTTTACTGATCACTGACTCCCTCAGTATAGTCAGTTGCCTATGAATTTATTTTTAAAATCTTAACTTCTGTATTTCTTTTATCTTATGAAGGCCATTTTCATATCTTATATCATTCTATCCTCATAACAGTGCTATAAGATAGGTACTATTATTCCAGCTTTATAGATAAAAAAGCTGAGGTGATTTTCCCAAGATTATAAATCTATCAAATGGTGAAGAACAAAGATTCAAAATCAAGTCTCCTGAATCAAATCCCTTCTTGTTTCTACTACCCCAGGCAAAACTAAATTTCACCTACACGTAAAATTGAAGGATGGGCCTTAGTTCTCTAAGGCAGCTGGAAACCATGGCAAGTGCCATCAGCATATTAGCACTTTGTAATGTTTTCTGGGGCTAGAATACATGAATGATGCTTTTAAAAGAAATATGTACTTAACTATCACTATCCTACCTTTAACACCTAGTAACAGCCTTACATTCTGCCCTTGAATCACCTAAGTGAACTATACTTAGTTTCCTCATAGTAATCCTTCTCATAAGTGAATTCTTCATGCCCAGAAAGGGCTCTTTGATAATCTGTGGTTTTTGCCCATCCCTGCCATTAAACGGAAGCAGTTCAAACTTCCAAATAATAATGATACTAACAATTTTAAAATAATACCACTTAATGCTCATCAACAATGCAGTGATGCGGGTATCATTATTATGATTACCGTATGGATGAGGACACCAAGTCTTAGAGACTTAAATGACTTTCCGAGGCCACACATTTACTAAGTGACAGGGCAAGGATATTATTCCAGATATGTCAGATTCCAAAGACCATGCCCTTAACTAGCTATGCTATTAAACAAAACACCCCTGTCTTAGTTCATGATTTTTACCCAACTCACATTTTCTTAGAACTTCGCCAAATAAGTGCTGGCTGCTCTCTTACTGCCCACATCAACACCCCCATCATGAGATCACACCAACTGTAGTATCTAATGTTCCTGTTCTCTGCCAAACCAAAATTAACTCTTTTGCTCATGACCTACCCTGAGATTTGTAACAACAGATGATAATAGATAAATTAATCATTGCTAATAGGCTGATATTTAATGTGTAACATCTCAGAGAATATAATATTTTACATTTAAAGCAATGTTATAACACATTAATTACATAGTGATTACAGGGCACTATAAATACTACGAACTAAACATGTATCAGTGGGACTGAGGGCATGGGAGTCAGCAGAAGGGTGGCATTTTGGGTCAACTGCATTCTGACATCTGTAAAATCTACTTCATGACCCTCTCAGTCCACCTCTATATACATTAGATCTAGCTACTGTCCATCTACTAGCTGCTCAAGTGGAAAATAGGGATAAAATCCTTCAGTGTATTCACCCCGAAAGTATAAAGAATAGCAATAGGTTTGCATCAACCTGACCAAAGAGCTCAACTGTCTGCTCTCACTTCATTAAACCACATACCTGCAGAAGATAAACAAACTGTGAGATGCTTTACAGGTTTGCTGACATTGTCAGAAATTAAGTAGTGTTAAGTGAAGAAAGTCTGTAAGAGGAAACATTTGGAATTAATGGTCTGTAAAATCTCAAGTTCTATGCTATAGAATTATATTGCAAATCACTTTCTAGCTTTCACGTGGCTTGCAAAAATTGTATTCAGACCATAATATTTTTAGTGTTCTGTCCTCGTATCTCAAAAGCATTTTGATCCCTCAGAACAATCTCTCTACTTCCGTCATTGCTTTTCAAATCATACCTTGTAGCTATGGAAAAACAACAGATTCCCAGGCAAATGGAAAAAGAGCAAAAATTATTCCATTTATTTTAGTGCCATGCTTCAGTCATTCTTGGCCTGTAGCCTGATTTCTACTAGCTTTTTAATGAGATTTGCATCTGTGCCCATTTGTGCGAGAGCTTATTTTCATGAGAATGCTATTACCCATATCCACTTTTCTGCAAGCCATTCCTGCAGAGACAGGTACAGCACCACCAAAAAAGGAAGTTGTCAAACCTCTTGATTATGTTCCATCAATCAAAAGGTTGATGTCCAAATCAAATTTTGGGTAAAAGGTGGCAAAACAGTGCCAGAAAGTCTAATTTTACATGTCACAACAGACATGTTGCTGCCGTTCAGGGACTCTTCAAGCTTTACTGTATAGTTGGGCACCTTTCTAAGTCAAAACATCTTCCAAAACCCATAATCAAGTGCTTGCCTTCTCACACAGCCTACTGCAGGATTCAGCTGAGGTCTCACCTAGCCTATAAGACTTATTTAATTCGTATGGTACCAGGCTAGTCCAGAGGCTAGCATCTCCTCTCCTAAGTCAGGAATATATATAGTTTTCAGACAGGCATCAAACAATAATATTGGCACTCTTTCTCATTCAAAATGATGCTCTGGTGCTAATTTAATAATAATGTGTGTAAGGTTGTTTGGGCTCATTTGGAGCCACCTTAAATACATATAGGACTTGTGGCAAAAGCTGTGGAATTATTTGCCTACTTGCCATAAGGTGCTGAGATATCTGTTCCCTAAGAAATATCTTCCATCTTTAATACCCAGTAAATGCCTTTGATTCTTAAGCTCTTTCCTAGACCATGGCCAAAGAGAGATGTTTCAACTGCAACAGACATCTAAACTATAACCAATCTTGTCAGTTTTACCTCCAATTTCTCTTATCCATCCATTTCTCTCCATCACCACTGCCATGATCCTACTCTAAACTAACAGGATCTCTCATCCATATTTCTGAAATATCTTCATAACTGATCCCCTTTGTTCTAATTTTGTCCACTTTTCACTCTGAAGGTGAATTTAAAAAAAAAAACAAAAAACAAAAAAACAGTTGTGTCATGTCTCTTACCCACTAAGATATTTCTTTATCTTCCCATTTTCCTTAGGATAATGTAAAAATAAAATAGCACAGAGTACAAAACATGAGGGAAGAATCAGGGCTTTGCTTGTCTCTCAATTTTTCCTGCTTTCCTAATCTTTCTGCTCTCCATACTCACCATGTTCTCTCTTGCCTACAGAACTGTAAATATTAATCTCTACCTACTTTCAATTATCCCACCTACTCCATCTTCCAGCATCCCTTTGACACTTTATTGGCTCACTCATCCCACAGTCTCAGCTTTAACTCCACTTTCCCCAGGGAATCTTTCCAAGGCCACCAGTCCATGTCACATGCCTGTGATTCATTTTCATTGTTCCCTGTACTTCACTTTTCATGATGCTCTTAACAATTGAAATGATTTATTACCTACATTTCCTGCAGTACTAGAAGTTCCGTGACATCAGAGACTGTGTCTGTACCATGTTTGGTAACATGTAAAGTCAGTGATTAGTGTATAAAGGAATCCCAATAAATATTTGTTGAATGAATTCATGAAAGTGGTAAGACTCTGATTTCTGCTCTGATAGTAGAAGTCTCCAGAAAACATTGGCCAAACCCTAAAATGAGTGTCCACCCATTTGTCACTGTTTTCAGAAACGGACTCTCATTTCTTTTGAATTTAAAGACCTCAGTATAACATTATGCATAAGTACAATGCAAAATCGAATATTTTGAAGTCTGTTATGTGCTCTTCCTAGAAAAAAAGAATGCATCTAAATATATATGAATATTTACATATATATTAATATACCTTCACTCTTATGATATGTGCTCCATGCTTTTTGGAGGGGGAAAAGTAATTGTGTCTGTGTGTACAGGTATGTGCATGTACATATAAATGGTTAAAATAACTACATGTGAAAGGTGTATGTGTTACTATTTCTGACTTATTTCATTTGTTTGGAGTTATTCTTCTCTTTGCTTTTACTACTGTTTGATGCTTTTACTGTGTGTTTTTCCATAAACTTTACTGAATCCTACCAGAAATCATTTGTTGATTTACTGGCAGGCAAATTCAAACTTAAAACTTTCCAAAGATGATCCATGAATATGTTGCTCAAAGACTTTGCTTGATAAAGCAAACTAAGCTTACTTTAGAGACCCTAGACTGAATATTAAAGAGATGAATGGAAAAATAAACAATGCTGATGAACCGGGAGCTTCTAAAATGTACCCAGTGTCTTTTTAAAATTTTTTAAATTTATTTTTTAAATTTCAAAATATTACTGGGGTACAAATGTTTCTGGTTACATGGATAGCTTTTGTAATGCTTGAATCATGGCTATAAGTGTGCTCATCACCCAGACAGTGTTCATGGTACCCATTAGGTAGGTTAGGTAGGCATTCACCCATCCCTTTCTCCCCCCTCCTCACTGCTTGATTTCCTGAGTTTTACATTCCTCCATGCACATCTGTGCTCATAGTTTAGTTCCAATTCAACAGCAAGTACATGTGGTGTTTGTTTTTACATTCCTCAGATACTTCATTTAGGAGAATAGTCTCCGATCCCATCAAAATTGTTGCAAAAGGCATTAATTCATCCTTTTTGTAGCTGAGTATTAATAGTACTACATGGTATACATATACCACGTTTTGTTAATGCATTCATGAATTGATGGGCACTTGGGTTGATTCCACATCTTTGCAATTGTGAATTTTGGTGCAATAAACATTTGAGTGCAGATGTCTTTTTGATAAAATGGCTTATTTTCCTTTGGGTAAATACCTGATAGTGGGATTGCTGGATTGAATAGTAGGTCTACTTTCAGTTCTTTGAGGAATCTCCATACTGTTTTCAGTAGAGGTTGTACTAATTTTCAGTACTACTAACAGTGTACAAGCATACCTTTCTCTCTGCATCCATGCCACCCCCTATTATTTTTGGACTGTTTAATAAAAGCCATTCTAATAGGGGTAAAGTGATATCTCATTGTGGTTTTAATTTGTATTTTCCTAATGATTAGTGGCATTTGGCATTTCTCATATGTTTATCAGCCATTTGTCTATCTTCTTTTGAAAAGCTTCTGTTCCTATTTTTTGTCCAATTTTTAATAGGGTTCATTTTTTTCTTGCTGATTTGCTTGAGTTCTTTGTAGATTCTGGTTATTAGTGCTTTATCAGATGTAAAGTTTGTGAATGTTTTATCCCATTCCATAGGTTGTCTTGTCCTGTTGATTATTTTCTTAGATGTGCAGAGCTTTTTAATTTAATCAAGTCCCATTTATTTTTGTTGTTGCTGTAGTTGCCACTGGTGTCTTTTTAATAAATTCTTTGCCCAAGCTGATATCTAGAAGATTTTCCTACATTTTCTTCTATTATAGAATTCTTATGTTTTCATGCCTTACATGTAAGTCTTTTATCCATCTCGAATTAATTTTTGTGAGTGGTGAGAGATAGGGATCTTGTTTCATTCTTCTGCATGTGGCTATCCAATTTTCCCAGCACCATTTATTGAATAAGGCTTCTTTTCCCCAATGTATATTGTTGTCTACTTTGTCAAAGATCAGTTGGCTGTATGTGGATGGTTTTATATCTGGGTTCTCTGTTCTACTCCATTGGTGTATGTCTACAAAAACCAGGTGTGTTTTCCCTTAGAATGTCCCATATTCTGAACTTCTATCTGGATGATGTTTAGCTTGTTCTATCCTTGTCATTTTTTAAAAAAATAAAATAACACTAAACAAGAGCACTTACATGCCAAACTGATGGTCAAATATTCAAAATTAATAATTTATAGTACTTGTGCTTTAACTTTTCCAAGTTATGTATTTGTAAACACTCAATTAGCTATTACTGTCTGTATCTTGATTCCATCCATTTTAATGTGATTCAGGAACTAAGGTAAGCCTGATCCTTCAGAATGAACCATCATATAATTGGACTATAAGTCTCTGCAGAGTTGGAGACAGGAATAAAAGTAGGTGCTGACAGCCTGCAATGTAACAGAGACATAAAAAGCAGGCAGACACTATGGAGTCAGACACTCTTGAGTGCTAATCCTGTCTTTGCCATTAACTATGGGATCTTAAATAAGCTACCTAACCTGTTTGAGTCTCAGTTTTCTCACCTGTAAAACAGAGGTGAGGTAATCCTACCTACATTTCAGGGCTGTCATGAGAATTAAATGAAATAACATACATTACGTACTTGTATATTGCCTGGCATATAAGGGTCCTATTTTTGGAATATAGGAAATGTAAATGAGATATAAAATGAAGCATATGGATTAATATACTGCCTTTCCCCTCAATCTGTTAAAAATGTCTCTAAGATAACAATTTTTTTAACTTGCTTTCTTATATTATCATGCATAAATGTTTATGTTTTCATCATTGGCATTACCACCCTGCCAGTCCCATCACTTTATATATATATACCATTTATTTTCTTGTTTTTAATTCTTTCCACTTACCACCATTTCACATGTATTTACTTGTGTGCATTGTATGTGTGTGTGTGTGTGTGTGTGTGTGTGTGTGTTCTTATTGTTTCATTCTTCCTCTAGAATATAAGCACTATGAGAGCAGGGACCTTTTTTTTTAATTTCAGGATATTATGGGGGTACAAACATTTTGGTTACATGTTATTACTTTACCACACCCAAGCTATGATTTGAGGCATGCACTTTTCCCCCTACAAGGCTCACCATGTCCATTAGTTGTGAGTTTACCCACTCTGATCCATCAACCCCCAATGAATATTACTACCACGTGAGCACCTTAGCGTTGATCAGTCAGTGCCAATTTGATGGTGAGTACATGTGGTGCTTATTCTTCCATTCTTGTGATACCTCACTTCAGATGATGGGCTCAAGCTCTATCCAGGAAAATATAAGATGTGCTAGATCACCATCGTTTTTTTAATTGAGTAGTATTCCATTGTATACATGTACCATATTTTATCAATCTACTCATGGATTGACAGGCACTTAGGTTGTTTCCACATCCTTGCAATAGTGAATTGTGCTGCCATAAACATTCGAGTGAAAATGTCTTTATTATAGAATGACTTTCGTTCCTTTGGGTAGATGCCTAATAGTGCTATTGCTGGATCAAATGGTATTTCTATTTTTAGCTCTTGGAGGTATCTCCAAATTCTTTTCCACAGAGGTTGTATTAATTTGCAGTCCCACCGGCAGTGTAAGAGTGCTCCTATCTCTCCACGTCCTCGCCAGCATTTGTTGTTTTGGAATTGTCTGAATTTGATCATTGTGATATTCCTTGTGCCTACAATAGTGCTTGGTTTATAGTAACTTTTCAAAAAATATTATTGAATGAATAAATTGTCCTTATTTCTTGTAGCTAAAGTAGATAATTTTAAAAATATGAATCACAGACCTTACAAATGAATACATTTTGAATGCTTTAATATTCTAGTTGCCCAAATTATTTTTCCTATCCAGACACTACTGTTCATGAAAATATGTCATCATCTCAGGTTCCTACTAAAGATTTCTCTTTTAAAATACAGACTGCTTAGGGAAAACTGTAGAGTTAATTCACAACAAGGTGTTAAAGGTTAGATATTTTCCATTTGGCCAGAGGTCTTAAGTAATAATAGAAAGAGCTTTGAGTGAAGAAAAAAACTATACCAAAGGTGGTAAGGAAAAAATGGAGAAAAAAGTGTCACCTCCTTCAAATTCTGCCTGTGCCCTCTTTGTATAATTCTGTCCCAAAAGGAGAGAGATAGGAAATAACACTGAAAATCTGGACCATCACTTGCCTTCTGAATAGCAAATTTCATTGTGATCTCCTGATGAATTTGAATAATGTCAGACTACATAAAACCATTTCCAAAAGAAACACAGAAAGAGAAAAATGAACGAGTTATCCTGGTTTTTGTTCAACAACAGAGGGTTAGTCAAATGGGTTTAGAAAATGGACTTTCAGCTACATGTTTGAGTATAACTCAGCCCTTTGTTCAGCTACCAGGAAAATAACTTTTCAACGTTTCACAGAAATTTATGGATCTTTCCACACTCAATGACTTTTAATAATATTTTTAAATATCTTTGAGAATTAGGAACTGGAAACCTACAAGATTAACTTCTCTCAAACAATATTTAAGACAGACTCTTTGATTTGATTTTCCCCTGTACCTTGACTGCTAAACATTTTTTGATGCTGACTCTCAGTACAAAAACAAAATTATCCGCAAGTGTGTACCCTGTGGAAAATGAAATAAGATTGCTTCCAGCAGCACCTTCAGCTGAATGCTTACTAATGCTATGAATTTTTATCTAAAATTTTATCTATGCTTACTAATGCTATGAATTTTTATCTACCTGGAGGATTTTGGCAATATAGTAATATTCAGAACTTACTTGGATCTGGGGATATCATGGCCACCAAATTACTGTATCAAAATGAAATGATTTTTAACCTTAATTATTATAGAAAGACCTTAGTGTCATCACTAAAATAACTATCAAGAGCCTACATTATCAGAATTTTTGCTATTATGACCAATTTTTAAAATTACATCTTCCGTATATATGTAAAAAACCATGCACTTCGGAATACGCGAAACCAGTTACTTGGCCTCTTTAAGCTTCAATTTCCTTATGAAATCATGCTATTAACAACTATTTTATTAAAATATTATATTGGCAAGATAAAGTATGAAAAATACCTGGAAGGTTCTGGCACATAATAGGTGCTCAGTAAGTAATAGTGGGGGAAATAGCTGTTGGATCCTGGTCAAAGATTGTATTCTTGGGCAAACCATGTCTATCTCTGTAAACAGACTATAAAAATGGGACTACAGGTCTGGAATGGCCTGCATGATGGTGGGACAGATTGAGTCACTATCTTAAGATACAGCTCAAGGCCTCCATGAGGATTTAGATGAAGCCACTTTATCATGTCAGTTTAAAATTGGCCAATAGTACTTTTGCTCCCATTCATCTTAAATGATGGACAGGAAAATAATAACTGCTTATTTTTGCTCTGAATGTCATATTCCAGCATGGGACAGTGATTCAATAAAGGTCATAAAATCCACAGTTTCATTTAACTTTACTTTACCTTTTGTCTAAGAAACTCAAAGCATTTTATCTAATGCCTTCAGTTCTGCTGATTAGCTACATGAATAATAGTAAAGCAATATTACATCCCCTGTCCCTTGAAGGTGGGCTGGACTTACTGACTTGCTTACAAACAATAGAATATAGAAAGTGACTTTACAATGGCGAAACCTGGAAAACACTACTCCAGCCATGTGATCAATTTCAATATTAACAGTATTAAAGAAAAGACAGCAGGACCAAAATGGAGTTACTCAGGCTAAGGTTTCAAATCACCAAAAGAAAACCTAAGTTATTTACATGAAAGATCTGACCTTCCAAAAAATCAGAAGAGATGTGGCCTTCTGAGACTCAGGAGATATTAAGCCAACAAGATTTTGTTTACATCTCATAAGGAAAGTAATTTTGATACCACCAATCCACTATTTGTTCATTCTTCCTGTTTTCCTGCTTTTTTCTGCCTGTAAAACTTACTCGCTCTATCTAGCACATCAAAGCTTCTTTTTATCTTGTAGACTGTATGCTGCTTAGTTCATGAATGACTAGTAAAATCCAATTAGATCTGTGAAACTAATAGAAATTTTGTTCTTTTGCAACAGTGATAAGTTATGTTAATAGCATGTACCTCCTGATATGGTATGACGAGAATGGCACTTCACCTCTATGATAGTCTTGCCCAAAACCTATAACCCTAGTATAATCATGAAAAAATAACAGAACAACCCAAATTGAAGGGCATTCTACAAAATCCTTGACCAATATCCTTCAAAACTGAAGGTTGTGAAAAATAAGGAAAGATTTCATAGACCACAGATAAGTAAGGAGACATACCTAAGTGCAATTTCTAATCCAAGATTGAATCCTGGGACAGAAAAAAGACATTCATGGAAAAATTAGTTAAATCTGAATTAAATTTGAAGTTTAGTAATGGAGTTTAGTAATGTACAATGCTGGTTCCTTAGTTGTGACAACTAAGTTATGTTAAATATATTTTTGTATATTTTATATAGCTATGGCAATATAAAATAGTAACAATAGGGGAAACTGGGTAATGAATAAATAGGGACTTTGTGTTATCTTTGCAACTTTTCTGTAAATCAGAATTATTCCAAAATAAAAAGTTTAGCAAAAATTAATTTAAAAAATAAAAATAACCATAAAGCGTAATTATAGATAAACTATCAAAATAAAATATAGTGAATTAGTCTCATTTTATCTTTACTTTAATCAAAATTAAAAAGACTTTTATAAAATTTTCTACCACATCACTTGCTGTATGAACCAATAGTTTGATAATTGTGTTTCTTTTAGAGAAGGATCTATGTTTGCTTTACCACTGGTTCCTTGTAGCCTTTAGGAAGTAGTCAATATATACTTGGTTAATAAGTGAAAAGTTGAATGAGTGAATATTCTCCAGGTATGACCACCAAAGTAACCTCATCCCCTGATCTTTGGAAGTCCCATCAACTTGATCAGAATTGCAGTAACATTTGAGAAATTACCAAGTATTCTAAATTATCTCCGGCTATTCTGAAAAACAGTACTTTGTACAATCTGCTCCACCTCCCAGTTATTCAAACAATGCCGCAGCCATCCTATTGACATGAGGATTTCTCTGTTTTTCTGTCTTCACCTGGTATTTACATGATGTCATTCACCTGGTATTTACATGATGTCATTGACACTCATTTTTGTATTTTGTTAGAAAATCTTGCACTTTTGTAGTTTCCAAGGGCTCACCTTGGTTAGCCATCAATATTTTGCCAATGAGTAAAGAGAAATGCTAATCTTAGAGCTATGCAAGCAGCACTAGGGACAATTTGAGATGAAGCTGATTCAGGCAGATGACTTTGGCAGCTTAGCACAAGTCACTGAAGATGGTAGGAGTCAGCTAACAAAGATG
This sequence comes from Indri indri, assembly GCA_004363605.1. NCBI lineage: Eukaryota > Metazoa > Chordata > Mammalia > Primates > Indriidae > Indri > Indri indri. The sequence goes on along the minus strand of RJWJ010011690.1, from coordinate 17,182 downwards.
TGAATGACCAATACATAGAGAGAAGTAGGAATAATTAATTAATTATTAATTAAGAAGCTCTGTGACCAAATGGTAAGGTGATCACATGGAATGGAGCAGGACCTGGCAACAAACCTACACAGGAAGAAAGTTCTTTCCAGAAGCTAAGAGACTGAATTGGTGCCAGAAACTGGTAGAATGGTGGGAGAAATGGGTGAGAGTCAGTATCAACAACCACATCCCTTGCCAAATGAACATCAGAGCTAGAGAGGCAGGTGAGGTTGGGTTGGATAGAATCAGTTTCTGAAGTATTATATAGAAATTATATCTTTGCGTGTGTTCACAGTGCTTCTGGAATCGTGCTTCCTAATTGAGCCCACCTAACTTAAAGCAGTTCTTAACTACAGTCCATGGATGAATTCTCAAGTTTTCTGTGAACTACCTGAAACATATATAAAATTGTATGTAGATGTATATTAATGATCTGGAGTCAAAGCTTCTTCTTGGGTTCTAGGACTCAAAGACGGCTTGGGAGGAAGAGAAAGAGCAGGAGCAAGAGGAAAGGAGGAGGACAAGAAATAGCATTCATGGAGTGCAGCAATGGGACAGTATTAAGGATCTTATCTGAATTAGCTCATCAGATCCTCTCAGTTCCATGAGTTAAGTACTATACTTCACCCCATTTTATTAATACAATCAAGCAAAAGGAGGGTATGCAGCTTGCCCAAGTTCACACTGCTCATTGTCGGGACTATCTAACTGTAGAGCCCAAAACAAGTGTCCACTGTGTTATACTGCCCTCTTGTAAACCAAAAAGAATTAAAGGCCACTTGTCTACGTGGATGAGAATGACAGAGTTTTAGCAGCAATTTTTTTTAAAGAAAAAAAGTTTAAACAAAGCCAAGAAGGCAGTGATAAAACTTAGTAAATTATGCACTCATTTTCTTTCAAGGTGCTCAATTTACATTCTGTGATTTACCTAAGCCATGAAAATATCTGGCCTTGTAGATAATGTCTGTGCTGCTTCTGATTGCTGCTCTTCTAGGAAAAAAAAAATATATAGTTGTTTGAAACAACTTCAAAGGCAGAAGGAAAATTTCAATTTTGAGGTCTGTGTCAGTTTAATCTTGGTGACTTGAATGGCAAGGCCCAATTAGAACTCAGAGTTCTGGACTTTTCGTTCACTGGTCCCACCCTTGGGGACTTCTAATTTTCATAAAACTTAGACTAGAACTTGTACTAACAGCAATAGTAATGCAAGCATAGCTAAAGAAAATGAATACATTCGGGACCTTATCAAAAGAGAAAAATGTTCTCGCTTTTCATCAACTCAGGGGATTCTAGCAAACTGTCTGCCAACTTACATGTTTTCACTATTATTTCTTTCCGTTGGACTCACTGCATATCCCGTCAGTGAAACCTCTGGGCATGCTTACAAGGTTGTGAAATCAAGGCCCATCTCTGTTGCTAGAGTTTACAATCAAAAGATCACAAAGACGAATACAAAAATAGCCCCATCACACAGGACTGGCAATCTTCGGGAAGACCTAGGACTTAATTATCATGAAAATCTAAAGTGAAGGGTTTATTTCAGAAAAGGAAGAGAGATGACAACGAGATGGATACAGGCATTTGGGCTTCAAAGCCCAAAGCCTGGAGCCATTAAAACATAGATTTCTTTTCTAGATTACAACTATGGATAGACACTAGGATTTATTCTTTTGCAGAAGTGCATTCAGTCCTTTGGAAGGAAAATGCTATGATCTTCAGCTCACTGAATTATTCAAGGCACACTCTGAACCCAGGAGCACCCATAATCACGTTGTCATTAGAGATAACAGGGAACACTAGAAACAATGAATCCCCTAATACAACTCCATGAAACCCATAATTAGATTCTGTCATATTAACATATCCAAAGTTACCTGACCAATTCACCCCCCAGGCTACATTTATGTCCTTCTCAAAATGAGGGAATTATCACTGTTACTGAAGGGGTGATTCTTCAATCTTTATAATAAGTTTAAGAAATATATGAATCTGCTGCTAGCAATGAGCCATTTGGTGAGTGGCAGCCATTTTCTGTACACAGAATCTGCGCACACAATCCATGTAGACTGAACTACCTGATTCATTACTGATGCATGGGAAAATGCTTGTAAAGTTCTTCACGCAGAGCTTACTACATAACGAAAACCCAACAAACCTTGGCTATTATTTGATTATTATTAGTTTTTCATGGTTCTCCCTCTGACATTAACATTTGAAAGAACATCTTCATGATATCATAGGTAGAGACAACTAAACCCTGAGAGGTCTATCAGCTTACAGGTCAAACCAGCACACACCAAATATACCGCTCTATTTAATCAGGGAGAAAAAAGAATCTAAGGAGATTTCACAACCTCTTTTCCTGATTCATTTCAACGTTTAACAACCCTGTCAGGAAATTCCTCAATTATTCTAACTTAACTACCTCATACTGCAGTTTAAGTTTATTTCCTCATGTTCTGGCTTCAATGGAGATAAAGAACAGATGCTCACTATCTTTTGCATCGTCATGATAATAATGACTTACAGGTATGAAGACTTAGTAAATCTTTTCTTGCTTATTTTCTTCACAGTAACAAATAAGTCTAGTTCATTAAACACGATCAGTAGCACTATGTTTGAATATAGCAGACAAGTGTTAAATATCGAGAAAACATATTCATCATTATTAATGTACACAAAACATTCTCAAATCTATTTTGAAGAAGCATCTGTATACACTATATATCAGCAAGATAGCAAGTGATTTTTTTAAATATTTCTTTGAAAAGGAGATTTCTAGGAATTAAACACAAAATAAAATTGAGAACATTTTAAATTAAGCAATCATAGGATAACTTTTGCATAAAACATAAAAATGATTGGGATCAAGTTTACCATAGTTTTAAACTCATGTCCAATTTAAGAGAGAACTGAATAGTTTTAGATTAATTTACTGGAGCTAATATAAACTTCAGAACAAATTATAGAGAATTATATTTTATAAAAAATCTAAATAAAAAAATGGTGCATATCACCATTAAAACTTTTATAAGACTGATTAAAAAAGGAACCATCTGTTAGCTAAGAAGACTTGAGGCTATGTCAAGGACTGAGTAGATAAAAACAAAATTTTTTACTAAAAAGTAGAATGTCTAAAACATGGATAGTTGGTGAACATTTTTACATTTATTTTAAGTATGAAAGAAAGATTTCTGGCATCAAAAGGACAATTCCTTTACCTGTATATTTGGGGATTAAATTTTGTCATTTTGGTTGCTTATCATTTTATAGTATTTCTCTTTTCTGTGTGTTTCTTGTTTCCCACTAAATTTGTTTTTGAAAGTCTCTCTCTCTCTCCCTAACATTCCCAGTGACTTTTAAGCTTTAAAAAAACTATTTCATTATTAAAATCAAATTCTTTTACTATTCACCAATTACTTATATTTTTAAAATCATAAGAATTCAATCAAAAATATGTGAATGGATTTTTATCTCCCTAGTGTTCTGGGATAGTGTTGATGTTTTACAATCTAATTCTAATTTTCACAGAAGTAGACAAACCTTCACACAGAGCTGAGCACTACATATTTTCTGACTGGTTTTTCTACGGATTTATATTCACCCAAATCCAACAGGGTTTTCTGGGAAATATTTTCATTATTTAACCTGTTCATTTCCAGGAAAACTTAATCCACTTATATGGTTCTATGCTGTGGATCATCTTACTAAGTAGCATAAAATGCAAATTTAATTAAATGGCAGTTAAAATTGTTTCTATATATATTTTTTTTTTCTCCCATTTAAGTGGTTGTATGTCAATCTCAGATGTGTGAGGGATTTGTGTAAGAATTTAGCACCAATGTATGCATATTCGTGCTAACAGAACATGCCAAATTCTTTTCCGAATTCCTGCACATTTTGTTCTTTGAGTTGTGCTATAACCATACAATGTAAAAGCGGAGCTTCCCATTCATCAGTGGAAACAGGTAAACTATGTATATGTCAAAATCCTATTTTATTGTAGATTAAAAAATTTAAAATAAACTTTAAGGAACTCTTCTTTGAAATCCCAAATTGTGTTAGACTCGTTGAATATTTTCTTGACACCTTCTACTTTTCCTTCAGTATAAATAGCACAATTATAATTTTAAAAAATATTTTGTAATCAGTTATTTATAATTTTTTAATTACTTTGAAATTAGTTGTTTAATCTCCCTCTTCCCTGAAAAAAATTTCTTGATGTGGGAACCACATCTCTCTTGTTCACTAGTGATTGCCTGCATAAAGCAGGCAGTAGAATATTAATTGAATAAAAGAGTTAGTGGATTTCAAGTTTCTGACTTCCAATTAAAACTGGGAATAATATCCTATGGTTCTAAGAAATGGCCTGTAGAAAGTTTGATTCTTGGCACTAAAACCAAATTTATTTGGACCGCCAATACTATTTTCAGCTTTGTTATTGACCACAATGCCAGTAAGGATAGAGAAAGTGAGCACACATTTCTCTGATTCATTAAATACTTTCATAAATGAGTGAAACTGACTCTCCTGATGGTCTCTTTTATTTTAAACAATTTAAAAATGTTTGGATGATAATTCTGTCATAAAATAAATTTATTCCATTAAGCATCTTACTATAAAATGATTTTGCTGTGCACATCATATCCCTAGGGATGGTTATATATAAAAAAAACTCCTTCACTAAATCAACAGAAAGAAGATGCTTCTCTTGTCTTTACATGTCATAACTGTAAGGCATTCTACTATAGAAATTGTGCATCACTTTATGTTCACTACATCCATGACAGTGGAAAAGTAATTATGGAGCAAATCCCTGGAACTCACTAGCTTTCATCTACCTTTAGGACCAATTATATAAAGAAAATGAGTTTCTGCAAATTAGTGTTTTGGGCTCATCTCATGTCTTATTTGGTCTTAGTAAACATCAATATTTACTTGGACTTGTAAAATTTTGAACAAGGTGTCCTACTTCCAAAAATATTTATTTGAATTCTGGCCCAGTGACAAATAAAAAAACAGATGTCAGAAACCAGCCTGGGTAATACAGTTATGCCAAAACCTATCTGACTAACAGTCAGAGAGTGACCCATGAAGGGTCAGATCCACAAGATGTTTCTCTCTGTTTCTTTAAACTCAAACAGTGCTGGAAAAGTTTCAAATATTCAGGGCCTGGAGAGCTAATGTTCTAATTCTATTAAAAATGTATTAATGGAAATATCCTTTCTCATCAATACCAGTTATCCAATCCAAAGAGTGATGTTCATTCATCACAAGGAAACATCTCAATTATAGCAATTTTAATACTTGCATGTAGTTTAACATAAAAATAGAGTATCCAAGATATTTAAGTAAATTTATTTGAAGGGCAATAGGAGTATGAGTGACTTTTTCCTTGACAACTCTAATAAAGCCTTCAAAAGCAATGCAACCCGAACCATCAGTGGCTTCGATTTGTCTAATACATAGTAAAAGGCTTCACTAGCCTCTCCAGTGAATGATTTGACAAAATAAAACTCTCGATTTGAACCACATTACATGGTATATTAGGCAGAAAATGCCAAGAGCAGAAGGCAATCATCAGATGCAGGATCCGTGAAGCAAATTTACTGGAACTGTTAGTAAATTTATTGGATCATTGCTTTTGGAACTCCACATAAATCACACAGGTCACAGTATTTAGAAAAAGTGTGTAACTGCCTAAGTGCAATGTCAGAGAATGATAACAGAATGCTCCCTGATATTGCTTTTGTTGAGAATGCCCTGCATTTGGTTCCTTTCCTTTCAGATCCAGACAAATGTGATTCAATCCTTATTCAAATAAAGGGCATGGGATAGTCTTTCAAAACCAATAACAGAAAATTGCTTTTGGAAAGCCAAATAGAAAATACACCTCCACTTGCGTATCTTAGTACATAGCCACCACAGATTGTGGTTCTTCATCTCATGTCAGTCAGCTCTGCAGCCTAAAGCGTTTATCAAGAGCAGATGTCCAATAACAGAAAGTTGCTGCCATCTACAGGCTTCATGGGACTTTATCCTAACTATTTAAATATTTTTCTGAAATCAAAGAACAAAGAACTCATGTGGAAAACAGATTTGATATATAAGCCTATATTTCCCCGGAAAGAAAATATGAGAAAATTCCTTATTTTACTGGAAACTTCCAGATAATCTCTGAGATTTCTACACATTAGTTGGATCTTATCTTGTAAACCAGGTTACCTTTAATTTTTTAAAAGCATATTAAAACACAGGACGATTTTATAAATTAGCTTTGTTATGTAAAGTAATGCATAAACAGCAATAAATACCTCTGGTTACTCCATCTATATTTCCACAGCAGTCTTAACCATCATCTAATTTTTTGTTTACTTATAACCACTTCCTTAGTATCCTGTAAATTACCACTAATGGCAGTGTGGCAAAATTCAGCTCAGACTGAATTCAGAAGGTTCATCTTTGAATTCTGGCTCTACAACTTTTTGGTGTATGACATTAGACAAGTACTTCGCATCATGATGCCTCAGTTTCTTCATCATTAAGGGAAGAAGTCATTACAGTACAAAGAGGTTAGCATTTTACATTTCTATGAGTATATTTTGAATTTTTAAATCACAAGGTAATATTTATAGAAACTTTGTCTTATCTTGATTAAGTGGCAAAACTCAATCAAAATGTTTATTAATTTTAAAAAAGGCATGCAAGTTTGTCTTGCAGACAAGTTTCTTTATTCATTGCCTCACAACACAACCACTACTCAGAATGTGAAGGTTTTATGTATTCTAACTGCATGTCTGAGTTAGTTCTAATAACTTCAGCATAACTAAAACAATGCTCTTAATTAATAGTATAAATATGCAAACAGTACCAAATTAGTATCTTTCAGGAGAACCCTTAATCTTAAAAAGGAAATTTTTAGTAAAAAATTTTATTTATAGAAGAATGCTCACCTAAAATATATTGGCATATTTTTAGAGTACAAACAAATATTTTTCTACTTCTTCCCATAGTATCCATCCTCATGTGGTCTATGCAGTCTACCTGACATATGATTCAGACACAAAATTACAAAAATGAAACTATTTCACTCAAAAGAACAAATTATGCAGCCCAGGGGGAAAAAAGTAGCCTTCTCAAATATAAGCACCCTATAGAGTAAAGCATTGCATTATAATTACTTAACACATTTCGTGTGAATTTAATGAAGCAAACATACACACACTGATGCACAAACACATACAAAGCAAGCGTTACAAATGCTATACGACAGGACTATAATCCAAATTACAGAAAGGGCAGTGGAAGAATATGCCCAAACAATAATTTCTAAGACCTGCCTCAATTCTTTACAAGCTTAATGCCACAAACCGTAAAAAGCTAAAATCAATAAGTACAGACTCAGAATGAGTAAGTCTCAGAAACATCTAATGCCTAATAAATCCATAGTAAAGATGAAATCATTATCATTTTAACTGTCTCTGTGTATATAAATCCATACGATGATACAGACAAGACAGGATTATTCTAGCGTTAGACTGATAGAATTTTAGAGATGTGATTATGATAAAAATCATCTACTCCAGTTCTTCTCAATCTTTAAAACCTATCCCAACTTTTGAGAAATAATAATGACAGCTAATAATTGACTAAATGTATTTGGGGACTTACCATGTGCCAGGTACTATTCTGTGTGCATTATGAGGTACCTTATGAGGTAACTATTGTTATCTCTCAGTTTTTGAGTGGAGGAATATGGGTAACAAAGAGGTTGAATAACTCACCAACAATTGCATGTCCTGGCCAGGATTCAAACTGGAGGAGTTGCCTTCAAAGGCAACTGGCATTCGCTACCAATGTATGGCAATAATAATAAAAATATGTACTTTATTAATATTTGGATTTTAAAAATAGGCTTTTTATTTTTATATGTATTTTATAATATTTAATGTACCTTTCAAAATAATTATACAAACCCAAGATCCTGACTGCCCTTTCTTAGTCCCCAAATTGAAAATCATTACTCTTGTCCATTTTACAGTTTCATGACTTTAAGAGTATTTCCTAAACATCTATATTGAGTGAAGCAAATACAACCTTTGCTTCAATTACATTTAAAAAAAAAATAACTGTATACACGAATCAAAGGTATTAAATTAATAAAAGATGAGAAAGTGTCTGATAATTCAAAAAGGGAGAAATTAATGAAGGCTTCCTATTAGAAGTAACATTAAATTAAATCCTAAAAAATGAGTTGGGTGTAAATAAATGTAAATAGTTGACAAAGACACCCCAGGTATAAGGAAATCATTATCAAGAGAGAAAAGATAGGAAAGTATATGATAAACAGTAAACAGGAGTTCGAGTTGCCACAAGCAAACGGTATATAAAGGCACACTGGAAGAAATAATGATGAAAGTAGATGAAGGAGGTAATGGAAAATAGATCATTCTGTAAACAAGAAGATTTGAGGTGGAGGGATGTAATAAGACCAGAGCTCAGCTTTGGATAGGTAAATCTGGCAGCAATGTATAAAATAGATTGGTATGTTAATGAGATAGACCTGACAAGAGAACTATGAGAATGGCAGTGGAAATGGAGCAAATGGGAGGAATAAGAATAACATATTATACAAGCAGAATCTGTACATTTTAAGAAACAAATGCAATAGAAAAGCATAAGAGGATGCTGAGTTCATGAGACAGGATGACTGAGAAGGTCAAGGGCCATCAAAAAAATATTAAACTCAAGAGAACAGCAGATGTGGGAAAGTAGACCATAATTTCAGTTTGAAATGCTGAACCGGAGAGGTCAGAGCAGTGAGAGGGATATCTAGCAGACACTGTTAAAATGTTGCATTGAAATTCAAGTGCAAAACCAGGTTTGAGGACACAAATGGTGGGCAGTATGTACATATTGGTTAGAGTTTCTGTTATAAGATCGGATGCAAGAGGATATTAATGCAAGCAGTACAGAGTGAGAAGAATGAAGAATTTTAAAAGTCTTGGGAAATATCTACATTGAGGGGAACAAGCACAGGAATTAAAAAGAGAAAAGTAGTCATCAAAGAAAATGGAAATTCAGGCAAGGTGTAATTAGAAAATTACAAGTGGGGAAAGTTTCAAGAAAGTATGTAGTAGATAATATCAAATGTTACAGGTAGGTTGAAGGTGGAAAAGCCTGAGGATATCTATGGGATTTGCTAATTAATAAGTTACTGACATCCTTTAAATAAGCGTTTGTGGTAGGCAGAATAATGGTTCCCCAAAGTCCACACCTAAATCCTTGGGAACCTGTGAATATGCTCCCTTACATGGCAAAAGTGACTTTGTAGATGTGATTGAATTAAGGATTTTGATGAGAAGATTGTCCTGTATTATCCAAGTGGGCCCTAAATGTAATCATAGAGTTCTTCCTTTTAAGTCACAGAGGAAGGCAGGAGAGCAAGAGAAGGAGGTTTCAATGATGGAAGCAAAGTTTGGAGTGATGTGATTGCTGGCTGTGGGCCATGAGAAAGGAACACAGGCAACCTCAAAGCTGAAAGGGCAAGGAAATGGATTCCCACCTGGAGCCTTCAAAAGAAACCAGTGCTGCCGACATCTTGATTTTAGCCCCATGAGATCCATTTCAAACTTCTGACCTCCAGGACTGTAATATAATAAATGCGTGCTGTTTTTAAGCCACTAAATTTGTGGTATTAATTTTCTACAGCAGAAATGGGAAACTAATATAGCATTTCCCAGCTAAGGGGTCAAAGGAATTGCTACTCTTTATATACACACGTGAGCTCTAGCGTTAAGAAACCTGAGATAAAATCCCAACTGCATAATTTGCTTAATTTTTCCATGCTTCAGTTTCCTTGTCTACAACGTGAGGAAAATATTATACTGCTCACCTCACACAGTTGTTGAGAGTATTAAATAAGACAATACATGTAAAATAATAAGATTAGTGTCTATCACATATCAAGGGCTCAATAAATGCTAATTATTATTGTGTCATGTGATGAAGAATTGAGTACCCTATGCAATGAAGAAGTAAAGCAGTGAAATCTAGAGAAAGCTATGCCTTGTGAAGCTCAGTTATCTCAAGGTCACAGGACTACTTTGAACTGATCCAGGCCCCTGGTCCAAAAGAGCTTTTGTACTATGTCACATTATTTGTGAGAAAGGCCACTAATTGTCCCCTTCATGTTAGCTATTAAAGTCCTAGATAGTATCTTCTTACAATGTAAGGATGTTTTGTCTTCATTGAAAATCTGTTGCTTAGTGTAGCTACCTTCATCATTATCTTAGCTAGATCTCCCAGATAACTTGCTGCAGCTTTTATTTATATCAGTACTTTCAGCTTCCCCTTGCACTTTTATGTTATGGAGATGACTTCTTTCCTTAAATCTCATGAACCAACCTCTGCTAACTTCTGACTCTTCTTCTGCAACTTCCTCACCTCTCTCAGCCTTCATGGAATTGAAGACAGTCAGGACCTTTCTCTGGATTAGGCTTTGGTGTATGAGAATGTTGTGTCTGGTTTGGTCTTCTAACTAGGCCGCTCAAACTTTCTCCATATTAGCAATGAGGCTGTTTTGCTTTCTTATCATTCATGTGCTCACTGGAATAGCACTTTTAATTCCTTCAAGAATTTTTACATTGAATTCATAACTTGGTTAACTATTTGGCACAAGAGACCTAGCTTTTGGGCCTGTCTCATCTTTTCGGCATGCCTTCCTCACTAAGCTTAATCATTTCTAGCTTTTGATATAAAGTGAGAGACATATGACTCTTTCTTTCACTTGAACACTTAGAGGCCATTGTAGAGTTATTTATAGGCCCAATTTCAATATTGTTGTGTCTCAGGGAACAGGGAAGCGGGAGGAGAGGAAAAGAGATGGGGAAGAGCAGTCAGAACACACACGGCGTGGTTCATGGCACCTCAAAACAATTACAATAGTAACATCAAAGATCACTGATTGCAGATTACCACAACAGACACAAAAATAATAACAATGAAAAGTTTGAAATATTGTGAGAATTACCAAAATGTTACACAGAGACAAGCGAGCACACGCTGTTGGAAAAAATGACACTGATATGTTTGCTAGAGGCAGAGTTGCCACAAACCTTCAATTTGTAGAAAGTGCAGTATCTGTGAAGTGCAATGAAGAGAAGTGCTGTAAAATGAAATACGCCTGTGTATACCCATTTTCAGATAATAAAGCTGAATCTTAGTGATATTGTCTAAATTGCCCAAGGTCCCACAAGTGAGAAGCCTGGAGTTGGGATTTTAAAGCGAGTTTGTCTAGGTCTATAACCCCAGGTTTAGCCACTATATAGTCTTCCCATGCTAGAATACTAGACAACAATTTAGCAATTTTTTTTTCTTTTTTTGTGGGAGGAGGTAACTAAAGTATTAAGATTCTCTATTACAAACACTTTTATATTATATCTAAGCAGCCATGATTTTTTTAAATTTCCATTGGGAAACATATGTTATATAATGACTTCTTCTTTTACCTAAACTTTATGGATATCATCATATTTTTAAATCAGAAACATAAATTTGAACAGCACATCTTAAGTACACACATGTATGAAAACTCACGAACATTTTCAAGAAGTTAATAGCGGGGTCTGCTGGCTCAAATCATAAACAGAATGTGAGGGAACATCTGTATAGGATTTAGAACCTAAGCTGGTAATCGCTATTTGTTCAAAGGAGCCAATATTAAGAAAATTATAATTTTAAATTATTGTGTATTCTTCAAATAGACATTCTTCAATAAAACAGTCACTAAAGATTATTTCTGGAAATTGAAGCCTATCTCCTAATTACATGTTTTTTGATCTTTGCATGAGACTTCCCAAAAACATAGATTGCAGTTTTGTTTAAAGACTGCCCAGAAATTTCAGTCCTTTTTCTCAAGCTTATTATTTCCTTCACGTATATTATATATAGCTGGGCAAGAGTAAATACCACTAATTTGAGGTTTTATTTCTATATCAGCAGTCAGTTCAGTAAAGGACAACAAAACCTGATTGTGAATATGTTATTGACATTTGGGTTACTACTTAGGAATATAAAAATTCTTTCATTAAAACCATGTAACATATTCCAAATGAGCTGTAAATTTGGCATTGAGTGCTAGACTTAATAGGACTCAAATCTAGGCTCAGTGAAAAGGGTATTTAAATACAGATAATTTTAGATTTATAATCAAAGCTTTGTTATGCATATTAAATAGCTAATCAGTTAGCAAGCATTTATGTATTACACATTAGCTATGTGCCCAGCACAAAGGTAGGTGCTTCATGAAAAACAAGAATTCTTTGTCACAGTCCTTGCCTTCAAAGAGCTTTAAACTTACTAGGAAGTCAAGACTTATTAATGGCAAACATTATTTATATGCCTGGCATTACTCTCTGGCCTTTACATTCATTATCTTATTTAATGCTCACAAAAACCCTAGGAAGTAAGAAATTTTATTATCTCCATTTCATGAATGAAGAGACTGAGTCACCAGAGGCCAAGGGATGTGCTTGAGATCAGGTGGCATGTGGGTGGCAGAGGACAGTCTGACTACAGACTTTACATTATCTCTACTCTGTGCATCAAACTATGGGACCTCCTGCTTCTCATCATTCATATGAAACCATTGTAGAAAAACAGTAAATGAAATGAAAAAATAATTTCTACCCAAGAATGACATGTTCTCTTTTCAGGGACTTCCAATATAAAGAATAAATAACAAGAAAACAGAATGATATTGGTAATATTAGTAACACCTGAGGATTTTCAATACTTAACTGTGTGCTAGGTACTATGTTGTTTAAAGCTTGCCATTCAGCTCCTTATTTAATCTTCATAAGACCATATTAAGTAGGAGCTCTTATCCCTATGTTACAGATGATGAGACTGGGCTTAGTGAGGCTAGTAATTTTCTCATGGTTACACAACCAGTACATGACAAAGCCAAAATTCCAGCTCAGGCACGTTGAGTCCAGAGTCTATTCTCTTAATCACTAGGCGGTATTGGATCCTCCTCCATTCTGAACTGGGTTCTCCAAAGGCTTCAGGGAAATAGTTACCAATCAATGCTTTCAAAATAAATCCACCTTACCTATCTTGTTTCTAAGTCAATCTAAACCTTACTCAAGGTCATCTTCAAGTCCGATGCTACAAAACTAACTTGATTTCCAGATGCTCTTGCATAAAACACTGACTTCTCACCTGTTTTCTATGACTACGTGTCTTCCACAATCCAAGCATGCAAATCCTGGATTTCTTCTCATTGTGTCAGTGTTATCCCTCCAAATAGCCAATGAAGTGAAAGGAGAAAGACCATTTGAAATGGAGGTGTCCTCAAGTTTTCACTTATGCTAATCTAGTTCCTGCTCAAGAAGAAGGTTGAAAGCACTTTTAATTTAGAAAATAGAAATTAGAAATAAAATGTTTTAAATATAAATATCTATATAAAATAAACTTTATAATAAATAGGTTTATTGAATAAAGGATAACCCTCTAAATATTTTCATTCATTTATTTATTTAATAAAAGTTCTTAGTAGCTACTATATGTTACCCTTTATTGTAGTTCTCATAGAGACATTGGTAATCAAAAGTACAGATGCTGTCATCATGGAGCTCTCAGCCTATTGAGGGAATTGACTTTTAACCAAAGCATCATGGACAAATGTTAAATCACAGCTATGATAGGTTTTATGATGGAAAGATACAGATCACTACATTAGTATAAAATAGGAAGGCATGATATAGTCTGTGATGTCAGATAAAACTTCTCCGAGGAAGAAATATTTAAGCTGCATTTTGAAAGATTAATGGGAAGCTACAGAAAGGGAGAAGATTGTGCAGACAGATAGAAGTATACAGAAAAAGGAGGAAATATTGAAGAAACTAAAGAAAATGCAATGTGGAACTTGGAATAAGATGAGGTTAGAGTGACAGGCCAAGCCAGAATCGGCAGAGCCTGATATACCATGTTACTGATTTTGGCTACTATCTTATGAATGATGGAAGCCAATGAAAGATTTTAACCATGGAATTATAGGAGACATAAAAATATTCTGGCTGCATCAAAAAACTTGGAGGAGAGCAAGAGTGAATAAGAGGAGAGCAGTTCAGAAGGTCCTACAAGAAGCAGATGCAATGGAGTTAGAAGTGCAAGAGAATTTTTGAGGGTGATGTCTATGAAAGGTAAAAAGGAGAAGGAGGTATAATGGGGAGATATTTCAAACTGCAACACAAGTCTGAAACTTGTGAAAGAGAGTGTCAGGAAGGAAGATTTGATAGGAAGAGCCTGAGACTGTCACGCAGCTTTGAGAAAGTCTCCATCGACCCAGGGAAGAGCTACAGTGCAACAATTGCTCATAGAGGAGTTCCACAGCAGTCAAAAGAGCTCAAGCTCTCCTACCCCTTACGTGATTAGTCATCAGCTGGGGCTGCAAGAGAAGCATTTTACCTGAGCTCAAAAGCTTAGGCCAATCCTGGAGGCAACAGTCGTCATCTGCACTCCCATGGCTGGTTCTCTCTTGAAGGCAAATCTGAACAATGCACCTCAAAAGGTGTCACAATAAGCAGTTGACTTAAAGATCCAGGCGAGAGATGAGGTAGGTGATTGTGGAGCTATAAATGAAGCAAAGCTGATGGGTTCAAGAGACATTTAGGAGGAATGAAAATGAGCAGTGAACGAAAGAGCAGCATCAAGAAAGCTTTTAGGTTTCTGGTTTGCACAAAGGAGGTATGATTCCCTGAGACAGAGAGCCCTGGAAACAACCTCAGTGTCTGTGGTCAATAGCCAGTCAGTTCATTAGCTAGTCAGCTGGTTAAGTTAATTTTGGTGGGGATGCTAAGGGAAGATCATAAATTTAGTTTGGAACATGTTGAAATAATACACCTTTGAGACAGTGAAGCAAAGATGCTTCACATAGGAAGTCTTCGGCAGGTATGACATTAACTAGAGTCAGAGCCAAAGAGGAAAAAGAGGCAAGGAACTAAAATTAAGCCTCAAAACTTCTGTGAATGGATGGAGAGGAAGCATGCAAAAAAAGGAAATAAAGTCACGCAAATGTGAATTCCTATCATGAGTTTTGCATAAAAGCAAGTATTTAAAGGAATATGTTATTGGGAGGGGAAATAGTGAGGAAAGAGCACCTCAAGTCTGTGAAGATAAATTGAAGCTTTGCCCCACATTTTAGTCACAATATTGTTAAAACTGAAGGAGATTTGCTCTTAATAGCAAAAATACAAAGAAGTCTGTCTGCCTTTTCTGGGAAGTGAAGGGGCAGAAAACCTTATACTCATCCTCAGTTGTAGGAAGAATAACAATTCTAGTTTCCAGCAGCAAAATACTAACCAGCTTCCAACAAGTAAAGAGTTTTGCCAGGGAAATGCAAATACAACTTTTCTTTTCTTTTGTTCTCTCAAGAATTCAATATGATGAGAAAATCTAGCAGAAATGCTGAGACATCAAGGTAGTCCCAAAACCAAAGAGGTGGATAAATGTGCCCTGGAATGTTTTGGTAGCAAATTAGGATTCAGTGCAAGTCCTAAAATCAGAGAAACATCTCTTAAGATTTCCAAAATTTCAGGCAAACTATGTTTTAAAGTAGAAAATGTATCATAATTGATTTCAAGACATGCTCTTTTGAAGAAATTCTGTTGGATAGCAAAACACCAAGACTACCAATAAAGCAGCATCATATTATATATGCTTTTTACTTAGTTATATGTGAAATGAAGCTCGTAAAGGATATTCCAATCTACATTTTAATGTGCAAGTATAAGCATGCTTGCTGTATTTATAACTGGCTTTTCTGCCATAAATGTTCCTTGCTAGCAAGCATGTGTTGTCTCTTAAAAGTGCTTACCTCAGAGTTTATAGACATGTTGTAGAAATGCCAATAGGTTGTGAAATGCATTGACATGGCATTATATAACCCATAAAAAGTTATATATCCAGTCATCTAATGAGTTATTATACAACATTAAGTATAACCAATTATAATATAGCTGATGTAGCTGATGACAAATAGAATACAAAGTGCAGCCCCAGCATCTAGGACCCTTTTGGTTAGCATGTAAACCTGGCCCACCAAACTGAAACTGAGAATCAACTCTCTCCATCTTTTCAGAATGTGTTCAGCTGGCTATGGAGCATCATACACTGACCACAAGGCAACACCAATCCATTGTGAAGTCATAATAAGCAGAGGTCACTAGATAAACTGGCTAGTAGTCAACAGTGGCCAAGCCAGGAGAGAATGACAAATCCTTGGAGCAAGAAAAGCAAGATATCCACCCTCTTTTTTTGCTTGTTCAAGTTGTAGCATAGCCCATGGAAAGGAGTAAACCACTGAAAATGGTGACTACTCAGTGATGCTAATGTCTATTTCAGTTCATTCTGCTTACACATTGACAACCAGAAACCAGGTCTTTTCATTGACCTTAAAGTGTTCTCCCTCGGAATAGTGTAATAAGCAAAATTGGCTATATGTATTTGGCCAAAGAAAGTGAGAAGGGAGGAAAGAGGGAGGAACAAAGAGAAAGAAAACCAGAGAATCTAAATTCTTATTCAGAGAAAAATATTAACTTTCTAAATCTAATTTTTGTCTTTTATAAATTGATTAAAGGACATAAGGCCTTCTATATCCAAAACATTGAAATCTCCTAAACATTAATCTTTCTGGTTTGGGGAAATAGCCACACCAAATAATAATAAAATATGAAGCTTTCATGTAAGACTTCTCTATAGGAGATGTTGAACTTTACAAAAATAATAAAAAACATTTTTAATGACAATTTTTAATGACAAAAATTGCCTCTATCAGAATGACCTCCAGATCTTCAGAAAACCTCATTTTATGGAATGGATATGCCAACAAAACATTGTTCATAAATCCTTTATTTTTTCTGTTGGAATCATATTTCTCTACTAACATGCTTTATCTTCATCCTAAGTCATTCTTTAATTGGCAAATGCCTAACAATTTGGGTTTTGGTTTCCATGTCATGAACTTGTTCTGTAGCAAATGATTTACAATTTTAAAATAAAATATCCAATACATATCACTTTTAAAGAGAACAGTCTCCAGCTTGGGCAACAGAGTGAGACCCTGTCTCAAAAAAAAAAAAAAAAAAAA
>RJWJ010011689.1:0-43743 GCA_004363605.1 Indri indri | reverse complement strand
CTGTGGTCAGTGCTGGCCATGGCCTGACCCAGCCGCCCACCCTTTCCTGTGGGGGCCTGAGTGCCAGGGGAGGCGGCCCTGTGAACAATGCCCCACTCTGTTCTTGGCCTGGGTGGGGGTAGTTAACCCAGCTGCACCTCATGCCAGGCTGGGGTCCAACACTCCCCTGCTCACCCCCACTAACTGGCACTTTCAAGCCTCAGGGAAAACCCAGACGCCCCACGCTTAGCACCCTCCCAGCTCACAGACAGGCCACAACTCAGAGGTCGGGAGTCAGGGCCAAAAGGACTTAGGGGCCCTGGGGCTAGGGGCCAGCAAGGCCAACCATGAGCATCTAAAAGCCCAGCCCCGGCCGGGCACAGTGGCTCATGCCTATAATCCCAGCACTTTGGGAGGCCAGAGCAGGAGAGTTCTCTTGAGGCCAGGAGTCCAAGACCAGCCTGGGCAACACAGCAAGGCTCTGTCGCTACGAATAAATAAATAAATAAAAATTTTAATATAAATAAATAAAATAAAATAAAAGCCCACCCCAGCCAAGGTGGCTCCACCTTTGCTCAGCCTCTCTGACCAGGCCTCTGCCATTATTTGGTAAGTGAGGAGGCGGGGCGCAGGGAGGGTGGGCAGCTTGCCTCTGGTCACACAGCCGAGGAGCTGCAGAAGCGGAACTCAGATCCAAGTCTGAGAGCCTTCAGAGCCCATGGCCTTAACCGCTGCACCAAACTGTCCTTTGGAAGCCCTTAAGTGATCATGAGTGCAAGGGCTCAGGGGCACCCTGCATAGATTTCAGCACACATGTGCACGCATGCATGCGAGTGGGCGCGTGGAAACACACACACACACACACACACACTTTCCTTAGTAACCAAACCCTGTCCACAGGGCCTGCCCTTCCCAGGCAGCCTTGGAAAGGGCCTTGCAAGGGCCTGAGGCATTCCAAGCCTGGTTCCCCACCCTCACCTGGAGGGGCCCTCTCTGCCTTCCATATCCCCAGCCCAAGCCCAGGAGTCAGGGTCTCAGCTCAGGGTCCCCTCGGTGTGTGCACATGGGAGGGGGAGGTCAGTCCTGCCCCAGAGCACCCCCAACCTGTCAGGCCAGAGGGTCAGCCAACCCCCTCCCCCAGCCCTCTCAGGGCCCACAGGTCCCGGGCCAGGCCTGGCTTCCGGAGCTGCCGCCACCTTGGCCGGCCACACCACACATGGTTTTAATCAGCAGCCTGCCTGGATGAATGGTGCCTTGTGAGAGCGCCGCAGGGCTCACCTCCATGGCAGGGCCAGGGCGGGCCAGGTGGGGCAGGCTCCCGGAGGAAGGAATGCGAGGGGACCCCAGGCGGGGGCCAGGACAGCACAGCCTGGCAGTTACGAGCCTGGGCCCATGGCCAGACAGACAGGGCTGGGGTTCCGGCCCTGCCACCCACAATCTAAATCTGAGCAACTCACAGACCTCTCTGAGCTTGGCTGCAGGCTCCGGATCAAAGGCAGTGCTGGAGCCCCTTACGCAGGCCTGTGAGGACTCCGTGACTGGATGCTTGGCGCACACTATGGGCCTGGCGCGTAGTAGGCACTTGGTACCTGGAGGCTAGCCCCACCTGTCAGGGGGCTCGCAACTCGATTTCCTGGGCGAGAGGAGAGGACTCAGCTTCGAGCAAGGGGGCTGGCCTCCAAAGAGGTTGGGGCTGGCATCTGTGGAGGGAGAGGCTGCAGTCGACTCTGGTGTCCTCAGCTCCTGGCCGGGGCCTCACAAAGAGAGCTGGAGGAGCAGACCTCAGCTCCAGGAAGGCCCTGCCACCCAGGCCACGGCGGACCGAGCTGCAGACAGGAACAACTGATGTGTACTGAGCACTTCCGGGGTGCTGCACCCCAGGCATTACGTACCTTACCTAATTTTATTCGTCTTCTTTTATCGTTGCTCCCATTGACATATAACGAAACTATGACTCAGACAGGGTGGGCAACCAGGCCGCAGCCACACAGCGGAGGAGAGGTGGAGCTGGGGTGGGTGGCCACACACACTGGGCGCCTCCACAGCGCCTCCCACAGGGGTGGCCGGCACGGGGCAGCGGCCCGGTGAGCGGAGAGCGCCTTCTTTTCCTGTCAACCCCGCTGGGCCTCCTACCCGCCCACAGAGCTTCCAAAGGCCCAGCGCCCAGGACCGCGTCCTCCTCCCTGCCTCTCCCCAGCATCCGCACAGCCGGACACGGGGAAGGGGCTCCGGGGTGTTTGAGAACTCAGGGGAGGGAGGGAGGAACTGTCGTCGGGGGAGGCCCAAGCCTCATCATGTCTCTCCTTCCTGAAGCAGAGTAGTGCCCCATCCCCGTGGGGTGAAGTGCTGACCCCCATCGCCCCAGCCATGCCCACCACCCCTGCCCCCAACCTCCGCTCTGCAGGCCGAGGCTGTCCGGTCCTTAGCAGCCGTGGCCCTCGGTCTCTCCCTCACCACCAGGCTGGGCTCATCTTTCCCCTGCCTGGAACCCTCCCCTGTCCACCCTTGGGAACTCGTCCTCTGAGACTCAGCCAAACACCCCATGCACCAGAATGAGTAGGTCAGGCCCACTGTTCTCTGCCCCCTAGAACATGCCCATGAGCGCTTCCAGGAGCAGAGCCCTGGGACCTCTGGGAGTTGCCCCAAATTCAGAATCCATCTGTGCAGAGGAAGGAACTGCATCCTCTTCCCTCTGTTGCAGACAGAGACGTGCCTTTTCAGACTGGTTTTCTCTTGTTCCTCTTCTAACGCAACTGTCTGCGGAGCCGTGCCGGCTGCACTCGTATGTCTATGTGGGCGTTGTGTGCAGAGGGGTCATTTCTAACTCCCAGCTGTTCAGTGGTTCTCTGAGCTCAGCCGAGAGACTGTTTCTGGAGCAAGCCGTCCTGCTGTCTCCTACATAGACTAGGCTGTCTCCCTCAAGCTGAGTCAGGCCCCAGCCGAGAACTGGGTGCCCTCTTCCCCACCCAGAGCCACCCCAACCCCTGCCCTTTGGGATAATGGCTCAGTGAGGGCCGGGAGAGAAAACAGCCCTGTGGAAATAACCCCTGACGTGCTCAAGGCTTAAGCCACAGAAATGTTCAGCATGGCTTTGTCTATGATACTAAAAAGTCTAAAATAACCCACATATTTGACAATTAAATGAAGTGTGGTCAATTCTTAAAACGGAATCCATAAAGAAGAATATTTAACAACACCAGGAGATGGTCACAATTGATCTCTAAGTGAAAAAAGGCAGATTATAAAATCTACATTGGAGGAGAAGAAAACCTCCGGGCAGATACGTGAACACAGCTGAGCGTGTGGAGGGAGGGCTGCTTCGGGCCAGGGGAGACTCTGCCACCCGGAAGCCAGGAGACTGGGCGATCCACCAAACCTAGGAAGCCAGAGATGCGCCATTTATGAAACAGGAGTCTTAGGGATGCATGCTAGCCACTCGGCACCGTGGGGCAGGCACAGGCCGGTCACCCAGTGAACCTTATAAACAGCGAATGTGGCCAGCACTCACTCCTGCAGCATGGGGGATTTTCATTTTCTTAAGTTTGCTTATTGGTAATTTAAAATTTCTCTGCAGTGACCATGTATTATTTGTATTAATTTGAAAAGTAAGAGCAGACATGACTTCACAAGGAAACAGCCCGCTGGAACTCAGTCCTGTGTTTACTGTTGAGGACGTTGCTCGTGAGCTTGCCCTGCTGGGATCTTCTGGAAGAAGCTGATCTGCTGTTGGAACCAGGAGGCTTCCCTAGTCCCACTGGCTGCTTCTGGGCTTCAAGCCACAGCTGTGCACCTAACTTCAATGCCCAGTGCAAGGGGGTCATTTCAACAAGTGGTGACACAGCTATGCCACATGCATGCGTTTGCAATGTACACAGGAGAAGGTCTGAGGGACTCCCTCCAAAGAGTCAGGGTTACCCCGGAGACAGACGAGGGGAACACTTGTGCTTTTGATTTTGTTCTCTAATGATTGGAATTCTTTCACGATAATCTTGCATTACAATAAGAATGGAAATAACATAATTTGATGGAGTAGAAAAATATTTAATGCCACGTAAAGATGTTGACAATTTATTATGAGGTTTGTAAAATAGAGTGAATGCATATTCTCCCTTTTGCAAAAACAACTTTGTATATCAGATAGAAAGTAAAAGTCCTAAAGCAGTGGTTATCCTGGGCTAGTGGAATACAGATATTTAAATTTTCTTCTTATGCATCTGCATGTTACAAAGTTTCCACAATGGACATTGATAACTTTTGTGATGGCAAAAAATGTATTTTCTTAAAAGGAAATATTTGGCCTAAGTTTTTCCCTGTCCTAAGTGCCTAAGTCACGGCTGACTGCATTTTTAGCCTTTTCCTCTCCTCCTCTCTCTCCCTACCCATGTGTGTCTGTTTCTGACCCGCTCTTAACTGTACACCATCTTGCTGTCCTTCCTGTGTCCTTGTGAAAAGTCTGAAATCCTCATTGGAACCAGACAGTGCAGAAGCTGGGGCACAGGCCCAGCCCACTGCTCCCCTCCTGGGGCATTGTTCTAATTAGCGGGGACGTGAAGCAGACCCAAAGGCGGAACTATAAACACCAGAGGCAGAGACCCATAAACAGCTGGGTAACCGGCTCCAGCTGTGCAGATGGGCCCTGGCCCTCATTCACGCTGAGGGCCGGATGGGGCTGAGGATTGCCCTCGGCCTCCCTTGCCTAGACCACGAGCTGCCATGAGCCGGGCAGGTACCGTGAGCCAGAGAACTGGGGGCAGATCTGGGGAGAGGGGAAGCTTACATCCAAGGGAGCAGGGCACGGGGCCAAGGATTCTCAGTCACCTGAGCTCCATTGCCTATGCACCTGGGCCTCAATTTACCTATCTGTGAAATGGGGAAGAGAGGAAGTAACAGACTAGATGGGCTTTCTCAGCTCTACCATATCATGATTAACCCATGAATCTACACACTAGGCCTGAATGCCTGTAATGTATCTAGCCGTAATATAATATAAATATATGCCCTATGATAACATAAACATGTGCTATAATAAAATTTCCTGTAATATAACCCATACATATTATATATTACTATATAATACTCCTTGCTATTATAGTTCTATATTTTTAATGACTATCTATGGATATCTGTGATCAGAGAGTATGTGGAGGCAAGCCAGAAAGCCTTCCTGTAGGAGGCGGGGAAACAAGCCTCCATAAAGGCCAAAATGGAGGAGAAGGAAGAGATTTGAGAGTGAGGAGATTTATAGGGTTTTGGGGGATCACCCAGGGAAGAGATCCATGTCCATATTCCACCCTAGCAACACGCAGCCCGGCGCGGTAGAGGGCAGGAGGAAAGCTCACTGGACTAACCTGGCTAAACCACAGGACCTCCAAGGAACTTGGTAAAACATGGACTCCTGGGCCCTTGTGAGTCAGAATCCAGGGCAGAAAGGCCTGAGAATTTGAACTTTTCATAATTGCCTGGTGGATTTTGAGGCTAGAAGTCCGGCACAGGTGGGTGTTCAGGCCCAGAGTTCCCAGTGTCTGTGGACAGAATGTGGGGTGGGGGAGTCACCATGATTTGCACATCCTGCCCTGCGCGCCATCAACCAACCACAGGGCACAGGCAGTGCCAGGCAGCCAGGTGCCACCCCGTGCCTGGGGCCTGATGGGGCTGGGGGCCCTTGGAAAGCTCATCACCTAGTAAGGGGCCCAGACCCCCACGTCAGCCATCTGAGCTCAGTGCTAGAGTAGCCCAGAGGAGGGAGAGCAGGGGGAGGAGGGGGCCACAGAAGGCTTTCTGGAAAGGTACCCTGATGGGAGGACGGGAGGATTCGGGTGGTAGGATGGGAAAGGAGAAATAGGCCAGGTGGAGGGAATCATGGGAGCGAAAACGAGGAGGGGAGAAGCAGCAGAGGGAAAACCACGTGGAGACCATTTTCTGGCCACGCAGTTCGTCAGGGGCTCTCCCTGCTGGGCACTGAGAAAAGGCAATGTGCTGGATAGCCTGGGGCCAGGGGACCAGGCGGCAGGCCCGGGCCCCAGGGGAAAAGCCCAAGCCTAGGGCTCCCCCCACCCACCTGTGGGCTCCCCCTTCCAGGCCCAGCCACGTGACTGGCCCAGTTCCCCGATCTGGGATCCTACGGGGCAGGGGAGAGTCGCAAATTCCAACCCTGTCCCCAAGATCAGAACCTCCTTTTCCAGAAGGGCCCCTGAAGCTAAGTCATCCCTGACCCAGGTCACACCTCCCCAAGCCCACTCAGTTCCAATTGCCATTTCTACCCACACCCCTTTGTCATACTCTAAACATTTTCTATGTGATTATAAAAACAGCAGAGTCAGACTGGAGACAATGCAAACCACAGAGCCTCACTGAAAACAATTGAAGAGGGTGTAAATAAATGGAAAGATGTCCCCTGTTCATGGCTTGGAAGACTTAATATTGTTAAGATATATGTTCATACTCCCCAAATTGATCTACAGATTCAACTCATTCCCTATCAAAATCCCAGGTACCTTTTTTGGCAGAAATTGACACGCTGATCTAAAATTTCATGTAGAAACACAAGGAACTCAAAATAACCAAAACCATCTTAAAAAGGAAGAACAAATCGAGAGGACTCACACTTCCCAATTTAAATAATTATGACAAAGTTACAGTAATCAATACTGTGTGGAACTTGCTCAAGGACAAATAGACCAAGAGAATAGAAGTGACAGTGTATGTATATACTTATATTTATCGTCAACTGATATTTGATGACAAGGGTGCCATGACAATTCAATGGGGCAAAGAATAGTCTTTTTAACAAATGGTGCTGAGACAAGTGGATATCCATATGCCATGTACAAAAATTAACTCAGAATGAAACAAAGACCTAATGATCTATCTGGTAAGAGGCTACTATCCAAAATACATGAAGAACTCTTGTCAACACAAAAAGACAAACAACCCAATTCAAAAATGGGCAAAGGACTTGAATAAACAGTCTTCCAAAGAGATACGTAAATGGCCAACAAACACATGAAGAGACGATCATCATCATTAGTGATTAGGGAAATGCAAATCAAAACTACAACGAGGTACCACTTCACATCCACTAGGATGGCTATAATCAGAAAAACGGAAAGTTTGGGGGAGGATGTGGAGAAATTGGAACCCTCGTACATTGCTGGAGGGAATGCGAAATGATTCAACTGCTGTGGAAAACAGTTTGGTGGTTCCCCAAAAAGCTAAACCTAGAATTACCTCATGACCCAGCACTTCCCTCCTGGGTATATGCCTGAAAGAATTTCAAACAGATACGTGTACATCTGCGGTCCCCAACCCCTGGGCAATGGACCAGTACTGGCCTGTTAGGAACTGGGCGGCGTAGCAGGAGGTGAGCGGCAGGCCAGTGAGCGAAGCTTCATCTGTATTTACAGCCGCTCCCCGTCGCGTGCATCGCTGCATAAGCTCCGCCTCCTGCCAGATCAGCAGCGACATTAGATTCTCACAGGAGCGCGACCCCTAGTGTAAACTGCACATGCGACAGATCGGTGTTGGGCGCTCCTTATGAGAATCTAATGCCTGATGATCTGAGGCGGAGCTGTGGTGATGCTAGCACTGGGGAGCGGCTGCAAGTACAGGTCATCATTAGCAGAGAGGTTTGACTGCACAATAAATGTAATGCGCTTGAACCATTCGAAAACCATCCCCACCCCCGATCCATGGAAACACTGTCTTCCATGAAACTGGTCCCTGCTTTCAAAAAGGTTGGGGACTGCTGTTGTATATGAATGTTCATAGCAGCTCTATTCACAATAGCCAAAAATGGAAACAACTCAAAAGTCCACCAACTGATGAATGGATAAACAAAATATGCCATGCAGTGGAATATTATTCAGCCATTAAAAATGAAGTATTGAGACATGCCACAACATGGATGAACCCTGAAAATATTACACTAAGTAAAAAAAAAAAAAAAAAAAAAAGACACAAAAGGCCATATATTGTAGGATTCCACGTACGTGATATGTCCAACATAAGCAATCTATAGAAAGAGAAAGTAGTTTGGTGTTTGCCAGGGGCTGAGAGAAGGGAAGAATGGGGAATGACTTCTAATGGATATGGAATTTCTTTTCGAGGTGATGAAATGATCTGGAATTAGACAGTGGTCATGGTTGCACGACTTTTTGAATATGCTAATAACCTCTGAATTATACACTTTAAAACATTCTTTTGTATATGTGAATTATACCTCAATTTTTAAAAACAGAGCTTCCTTGAATGCTGTATATGTATTTTTATTGTGGAAATACATACAACATAAAATTTGCCATTTTAACCATTTTTAAGTGTACAATTCAGTGGCATTAAGTACATTCACAATATTATGCAACCATCACTACCATCTATTTTCAACATTTTCCATCACCCCCAAGGAGAAACTCTAGGCTCATTAAGCAATAACCATTTCCCCTCTCCCCTCAGTCCTGGTAACCTCTGATCTACTTATTATCTCTGTGTTTGCCTATCCTAGATATTTCATATAAGTGAAATCACACAATATTTGGGTTTTTGTGTCTGGCTTGTTTCACTTAGCACAATGTTTTTAAGGTTAATTCATGTTGTACCATATAACAGGACTTCATTCCTTTTTTTGGCTGAATAATATTCTATTGTACGTATATGCATATACCACATTTTGTTCATCCATTCATCTGTTGATGGAAACTTGGGTTGTTTCAGCTTTTGGCTATTATGAATCATGTTTAACTTTTTGATGAACTATCTGTTTGCCATAGCAACTGCACCATTTTATATTCCCACCAGCAACGTATGAGCAGCAATTTCTCCACATTCTCGCCAAAACTTATTTTCCTTTTTAAAAAAATTACAGCCATCCGAGTGGGTGTGAAGTTATTTTGATTTGCATTTCCCTATGACTGATGATGCTGAGCACCATTTCATGTGCTTACTGGCCCAGTATGTCTTCTTTGGAGAAAGGTCTATTCAAGTCCTCTGCTCCTTTTTGAATTGGGTTGTTTGTCTTTTTGTTGTTGAGTTGTTGTTCTTTATATATTTTGGATATTAAACCCCGATCAGACATATGATTTGCAAATACTTTCTCCCTTCCTGTGGATTTTTTCTTCACTCTCTTGATAGAGCCCTTTGATGCAGAAAAGTTTTAGAAATTTTAATAATCAATTTATCTATTTCTTTTCTTCTGTTGCCTGTGTTTTTTGGTGTCATTTTAGGAAACCATTACCAAATCCAAGGTTATGAAGGTTTGCACCTATGTTTTCTTCTAATAGTTTTATAATTAAGCTCTTAAATTTAGGTATTTGACCCATTTTTGAATTAATCTTTGTATATGGCATAAGGTAAAGGTCTAACTTCATTCTTTTGCCTGTGATATCAGGATTTGGCAGTACCATTTGTTGAAGAGACTGTTCTTTCTCCAGTGAATGGTCTTAGCACCCTTGTCTTTTAAATCAGTCGACAATAGATGTGACGGTTTGTTTCTAGGCTCTCGGTTCTATTCCATGATCTATATGTCTAACCTATGCCAGTACCCCACTGTTTTGATTACTGTAGATTACAGTAAGTTTTGAAATCAGAAAGTGTGAGTCCTCCAACTCTATTCTTCTTTTCAAGATTGTTTTGAATATTCTTGGTCTCTTGAGATTACATATGAATATTAGGATGGATTTTTTTTCATTTCTGGGGAAAAAACCTTGTTGGGATTTTCATGGAAATTGCATTGAATCTGTATATTCCTTTGGGCAATATTGCAATCTTAACAGTATTGTCTTCTAATCAAACATGATATGTCTTTCCATTTATTTAGGTCTTCTTTAATTTCTTTAAGCAATGCCTTGTAGTTTTCAGTATACAAATCTTTCACCTCCTTGATTAAATTTATTCCTACATATTTTATTCTTTTGATGCTATTAGAAATGGAATTGTTTTCTTAAATTCCTTTTTGGATTGTTCATTACTAGTATACGGAATTACAACTGATTTTTTTTTTTCTTTAGAGACAGGATGTCACTCTGTCACCCAGGCTGGAGTGCAATGGCACAATCACAGCTTACTGCAACCTCAAACCCCTGGGCTCAAGCAATCCTTCCACCTCAGCCTCCTGAGTAGCTTGGATGACAGGTGTATGACACTACATCCAGCTAATTTTTTTAAAAATTATTTTTGTAGCAGGTCTTGTTGTGTTGCCCAGGCTGATCTCAAACTCCTGGCCTCAAGTGATCTTGCCACCTTGGCCTCCCAAAGTGCTGGGATTACAGGCATCCTTCACGCCCAGCCACAACTGATTTTTCATGTTGACTTTGTATCCTGCAACTTCACTGAATTTGTTTATTAGCTCTAATATTTTTTATGTCTGTATGGATTCTTTAGAGTTTTGTAGATATAAGATCATGTCATCTGTAAGCAGAGAAGAGTTTTACTTCTTCCTTTCCAGTTTAGATGCTTTTTATTTCTTTTTCTTGCCTAATTGCTCTGACTAGAACTTCCAGTGTTCTGTTGAACCAAAGTTTCTGATTTTGAATAGAAGTGATGAAAGCAGACATCCTTGTCTTGTTCCTGATGCTAGGGGGAAAGCTTTCAGGCTTTCACAATCAAGAATGATGTTAGCTGTGAGTTTTCCAAATCTGGCATTTATCATGTTGAGGACATTCTTTTCTAGTACTAGTTTATTAAGCAATTTTATCATGAAAGGGTGTTGGATTTTGTCAAATGCTTTTAATGCATCAATTGAGATTATCATGTGTTTTCTTCCCTTCATTCTATTAATGTGGAACTACTTTGATTGGTTTCATATATTGAATCACTCTTGCATTCCTGGGATAAAACCCACTTGATCATGGCATATAATTCTTATAACATGCTGCTGAATTGGGTTTGCTAATATTTTGCTGAGGATTTCTGCATCTATATCACAAAGGATATTGGTTTGCAATTTTCTTTTCTTGTAGAATCTTTGTCTGTCTTCAGTACGAGGGTAATGCTGGCCTTATTGAATGAGTTAGGAAGTGTTCCCTACTGTTTAAATTATTCATAAGAGTTTGAGAAGGACTGGTGTTAATTCTCCTTTAAATATTTGGTAGAGGCCTGGCGTGGTGGCTCACGCCTGTAATCCTAGCACTCTGGGAGGCTGAGGTGGGTGGATCACTCAAGGTCAGGAGTTCAAGACCAGCCTGAGTAAGAGCGAGACCCCGTCTCTACCAAAAAATAGAAAGAAATGATCTGGACAACTAAAAATATATATAAAGAAAAAAAATTAAATATTTGGTAGAATTCACCAGTGAAACCATCTGGTGCTAGGCTTTTCTTTCCTGGGAGTTTTTTGAACACTGATTCAATCTCCTCACTTGTTATAGGGCTATTCAGATTTTCTATTTCTTCTTATGTCAGTTTTGGTAGTTTGTGTACCCCTAGGAGTTTGTCCATTCCATGTAGGCCATCCAATTTGTTGGTACACGGCTACTCATAGCAGTCTCTTGTGCTCCTCTTTTTTCTTTGAAGTCAGTAGTTGTGTGTGTATTTTGAAGGGTCATTCTCAGTGCCCAACATCACCCAACCACTTCCATTTCAAGGTCCCGGGGGAACAATCAGGTGTAATAAGTTTCCACATTGGGTGGGCCTCTTGGCCCCAGCCCATCCTTATCAGCCACAGGACAAAGGTGGCAGTGCCACCCCCAGGCTCAGGCTCAGGCTCAGACATGGGGGCTGCATGACTCCAAGAACCAGAGCAGACTTTACTGAGCACTCACTGTGCAGCAGGCTCCTGCTGAGGGCTTCCCAACACTGCCTCCTCAGTCTTCACAATGGGCCTGTCACCATCTCCATTTCACAAATGTGGAGACTGAGGCTCAGAGGCGTCAAATACTTGCCCAAGATCACACAGCCAATATGAGCCCACATTTGAAACTGGATTTGCCCAGCTGTGTGCATTTTGACGACTATGCTATACAGCCTCATTCCTTCCCCAAGGTGGAACACCCCAGAATGGGGCAAAGGTTGGGGAATTCAAGCTCCAGCTTCTCCCTCCCTCCCTGAAAGGTGTAACAGAGAAAAGCCTCCTTGAGAACCTATGGCGGAGGAGCTCCCCATCTGCTGCTGGGCAAAGCAGCAAATAATTCTCCACCAGGTGCCTAGAGGCAGAACAGCCTGGAGGCCGACGGGCTGTGGAATCTCAGGGGCCAGAGGCTCCCAGCTGTGTGATCCTGGGAGAGTTACTTAACCTCTCTGAACCTGAGATTCTTCATCTATACCAGGGTAATGATGATAATACCAGTCTCACAGGATTGTTACAAGGATTAAAAGAGATGAGCAGAGTGCCTGCCTGACACAGAATGAGAAATACTTTTTATTATTTATATTATTTATTGATTTTATTGTTTAGAACATTACCCCACCACCATTACCCAGCAGCCCAGTCTTTGGAGGGGAGGCGTACGCGACTATCCTGCAAGAGGTTGGACGATGGTGCCCCCTGGTGGACACAGTCTGGACTGCACCCAAGAAGTACCAATCTGACCCACCAGAGAAAGAGCATGAGTCAAAACTGAGCTTCGTTTCTTCCCGTTTACCCCTAAATATTTCAGGGTGTGCTTCTTAGGAACAATGAGATCCTCTTACATAACGGTAAAATAATCAAAATCACAAAATTTAACACTTACAGAATACTATTATTTAATCCACACAGTCCAAATTCACACTTTGCCAGTTGTCCCTATGGTGTCCTTTGTAGCTAACTGCTGCCTGGTCCAGGATCCCTCCAGGGTCACACATAGCATTTGATTACCTGGTCTCTTTAGTATCCTTTAATCCTGAACCATTTCTCAGCCTTTCTGTGTCTTTCACGACCTTGACGTTGCTAGAGTTCAGGCCGGTTATTTTGCAAAATGTCCCTTGATAAGAATGTGTCTGCCATTTCTCCCTGGCTAGATTCATGTTGTTTTTGTCAAAAATTCACAGGTGTTAGGCTGGGTCCTTCTGAGCGCATCACATCAGGAGATACGTGGTGTCCATTTGTCCCAACACTGGTGATGCTAACTCTATCCCCCCATCTGTGAGCATGGGGAAGCTAAGCTCCTAGGCCACAGAGGAGTCCATAGTCACCTGAAGGTCAGGCTCTTCAGCCTGGGGTCTTGACAAGTCTCAGGATAAATGTGGCAAGGCAAGAAACTGACCACCACCACTCTGGGCCTCCTCCAACCTTAGCTCCAGAAGGACTGTGAGGGCTGGGTAAAGCAGATCTGGCCTCCATGGCATCAGCCCGTAAGTCTAGTGCTTAGAGTCCTCCTTTCTCCTGCCTCCATTTTTATTGAAGATTTTTTCATTTTATAAATGATACATGAATACATTACCCTGGTCTTGAAAAAAAAAAGTATTTCAGCCAAGGCTGAAGTCCCCTTTGAAACCTCCCCTTGTGGCTGTTCTCAGTTTGTTGTGAGATACGTGTATATATATATATCCCCAGGAAAAAAACATACTCTAGAGTGTTCTCTTTCCACCATAGGCACAGTGTAGGTCAGTCTTATAGAAATTTCCCTGGCAGGACATGGAGAGGGAGCTAATTATTTTCAACTGCATCATCATGCTACAGCGTATGGATACACTAGCAGTGATTTAGCAGCTGCCCTGCGGATGGACATCTAAGTTGTTCCAGAGTCTTGCTAGTATGAAACACGCTGCGCTATGCACGTGACCCAGGGTGTCTCCGAGGGAACCATTACCAGTGTGCCAGATTCCCCGGGTGGTCTCCTCGCTGTAGGGGATGCGGACGGGCTGAAGGACTTTTATTCACTGAACCTATTATCAATAGAATTACAGGACTCTTGGGACCTCTCAGAGCAACTGGGCTGGGTTTTCACAAATGTGTTTCAAGGAATCTTAGGGTTCCAAGACAGGATGGGAGACAGGGAGGAGGTGAGCTGGTGAGAGGCCAGAGCCTCACCCCCACTCCAGCCAGAGCACTCGCACCTTCGCCTGGTTTTCAATGAAATGACTCTTTCAAAAAAAAAAATCTCAGCTGTTTTAAAATTCAGAACCCTCTGATGTTGTCTGACCCCTCAGCTGGCCAGGTGTTCCTTCTGTATCATGCCTGCTAGATCCCTTCCTGCTAATGCAGCCTCCAGCTGTGTTCTTCCTGCTGGTGGTCACGTGACCTGCACAGGGCTTCCAGTCGACAAAACTCCAGAGAGTTCTCTGCGGGCACCACCCTTGTGCCATTGGGGTTGGCATTTTGGTATGTTCACTTTGACCATTCAGTCCAGTCTCCTGGGTCCTGGGAACCAGGACCCCCCAGCTGTGTCCGCAGCAGCCCCTCCGCTGCCCATCAAGCTGTCTGTGCACATTTCTGTGGACCTTCTCAGGCTCACACGTGGTGGCCTGATCCAGCGTTCCCAGATTTTCTTGAGCATCAGGGAGTTTGTTAAAATGCACAGTGCTGGGTCCTACTCCCAGAGTTTCTGAGTACATTTGGGTAGAGCCCAGGAATGTGCATCTTTTAAAGCTTCCCGAGGGATGCCGAGGCAGCAGATCCCGACGCGTGCACCGCGGACGGCTGGCGGAGCAGTGCCCCCCACCCCGCAGGTAGGCTAGGAGGGCTAGAAAGTCATTTCTTGTGTCCAAGGTTTTGTTGGACAGTGGGGCATTAATTAGAACCCGTAGGAACCATCGATCTGAGCCCGGGTTTCCCAAAGTGGGGTGCCTCACCTGCCGGGGAGCTTGTTTAAAATGCAGATGCTTGCGCCCCACCCCACATCTGCTAGAGTTGAATCCCTGGGAGTGGGCCTGGGAATCTGCATTTTGGGCAAGTTCTCAGGTGAGGTCACTGAGTCCAACTTCCTCCACACCCCTAAAAGATGAGGGAAACTGAGGCTCAGAAAGTAGAAGTAACTTGCCCCCCATCACAACATACATTAGTGGCAGAAATGGTGCTTGTCCCTGAGTCCCCTCTCAGTCCAGTGCTCTGTCCCTCGCACTTCTGAACAATCCAGCTGCCCTGGGATATGCCTCTGCTACGTCTGGAAGAGCTTCAATTTATAACCCAGTGGGAATGATCTGATTTGACCGAGTCACCGTGTGTGTGTGTGTGTGTGTGCGCGCATGTGTGCGCGCGCATGCGTGGGGGACGGGGAGACAGGTTTTGGCCATGCATGCAAACACTCCTATCTCCACCCTCCCCTGCAGGCCTTGCAAAAAAGGTCAGACAGACAGACAGGACCAATGTGTACAAACAGAACCCCACTTTATTAGCAGTTAGTTCGAGATTGTACATTAATGGAGGAAGGTTCCCACCTTTAACACAACCCAAAACGGCTGGTTCGAGAGCCCTCACAGGCGAGCTGGGTAGCACCCCCTCTCCACCCCTCTCCCCACCCCCCACAAGGGAAGGAAACCTCTGCCTGCTCCCCTCGTGTGCCCCCACCCTCTCCAGTCAGCCCTCTCCTCTCCCCAGGAAATGACATGAATTTCATGCACAAATTACAAAAGGAGCCCTCTTGCCATAATAAAAGCTAGCACAGTCATAGAAAACCCTCTCCTCCCTCATTAGGGCCAGAAAGAGGAAGAGGAGCAGGAAGGATGAACTTCTTAGGATAACACACAGCCAGAGTCTCCCCCAAGCCCTTGGCATTGACCCCACATAAAGCCAACGCCCGTCCCTCGGAGGAACTAACACAGTCTCTGGCCGTCTGAGCCAGCGAGAGCATCCGGCTCAGAGATGGCCAACCAGGGACCCAGCGCTGTCTTGAGGGCCTGGGGCCGGGGACAGTTCTGGGCCCCATCCTCACTTCGACTAGGGCAGAGCCGCTTTCTTCCTGCGCGTGTGAAAACCCTGCTGCTGCCCCGCCTGCTCGTTCCACAGACGGCGAGCAGAGGCCCTGGGAGGAAGACGGTCAGGCGGCTACTGAATGCACCCAGCGGGGAGATCTCACAGCTCCTGCCTCCCGCCCAGTGCTCTCCTCACACGGCAGCTGGGGCAGGCCCTTCCCTGGTGCACCCCGGAGGCCCAGCTCTGCTCCAGTGCACAGACCACAGGCCTCCAGGAAGTGAGAACCCTGGGACCATAAGACAGAGAGACAAATGCTGTGTTTGGTGCCCTGTGGCCCATCCCCAGGGTCAAAGGGGGCAGCACAGGCACTCCCAAGCCAGCGACATCTCCTTCCCAGGAGGTCCCAAGGCTGCCTGGCCCAGCCTCCCTCCAGAAAGCCCTCCATCCCTCCCTCCCTCCCAGGCCCAGCGTGACGCTGCCTTCTCCAGGGAGCCTCCCTGGCCCTCTCCTGGGCTCCTGGAGCTCCTCTGGCTCCTCTGCTGGTTTGGCACTTGGTACAGGTGACAGTGGAGGCGCATCTTAGGCAGGAGGGAAGTTGTCGAGTCAGCGCAAAAGGCAAAAACCCATGTAGCCTGAATCGCCCTTGAAAACACAGGGGACCAGGAAGTGGTTATGTGACACTGTGACAGAACAATCCCACAAATCCGGAATGTGGGACTTCGACGGGACAGCGGGCCTCCTGGTCTCAAAACAATGTCATTTAAAAACGCAAAGTGGGCCAGAGGGAAGACTTTTCACCATTCGAGGAGATTTAAAAAACACAGCTAGAAAACTGCAATGTGCGCACCTTGACCGGGGCCTGATTCCAAGACGGTGAAAGTTATTTGGCGGACAGTGGGGGGAATTTGAATACGGACTGGGTGGCAGTTGTTGTCAGGAAATGACTCGTTGTCTTGACTGCGAGGTTGGACCAATACGTGGGAAACTGCCTAACTCTCAGGAGATGCAGGCTGAAGCTTTCGGGGGTAAAGTCCCACGACCTTTGCAACATATCTTTAAACTAGGTCAGAAAAAATATATATATGTACAGAATGAGAGAGAAATGAATGTGACAAAATGTTAATAATTTTAAATCTAGAAGCTGGGTAGTGGAGTTCATAGTAAAATGTCTGGTAAAACATTTTTGGACTCGCTCTTCCCATTAACAAGCCTGTGGGTGCAACTCCGTGTGGGGACCACCAACCTCTGCGGGTCAGTCCAGCTTCCTCAGCTGGGCCCAAAAGCACAGACTGCTTGTATACAGGGGCTCAGAAAAGGCCCATCTTTAAGCTTCACATTCATCCTCTGAGTGGCAAGATGCCCACATCATGGAAGGTCCTAGAACCCAATAACTGAGGCGGCTGTAGGTGATGCCTCCCACCTGCACCCTCCCAAGGCAAAGGCTCGTGGAGGGGGCTGCAGAGTGGATGGTGGAGTCACCTGCACAATTTAAGCTAGTTCTCTATTTTTTTCGCCAAACGCTTACGGCGAATTTGTGGACTTTAAAGACTGACCACGCTGCCCCACTCGTCTCTGGTCTTCTCTTCCCGGGAGGGGTGTCTGTGTGCCTAGGAGCTGAGAGCCCCTAGGGAAGCTTATCTCCCCCACACCCAATACCTGCAGGTCCCAGCGATGTCTGGGCCTAGCGGGCCCTCAAGAAAGATCTGTGAGTGGGAAGGGAAGTAGCAGCAGCGCCCTAGACAGACGGATTTGGGACATGTGGCAAGTCCGGTCCCCAAGGCCCCTGAAGGGGCTGAGCAAAAATATCTCCTCTGCTCTCACAGGATCCCAAACCTGTCCGCTCCTTCCTGAGGCCAGAGCACAGAGAAGAGCAGCTGCCCGCCGACTCTGCATTCCAAGCTCTGAGAGAAGGAAGCAGCCCCCGGGCCCAGAAGGTGGATTTCAGAATGTGGGAGCTGTAAGGTCTTCACGGATCACAGAGCCAGACACCCCCACTGACAGATAAGAAGTAAAGCTGTCAAGTCAGCGCGAAAGGCAAAACCCACGTAGCCTGAATTACCCAGGGTTTGCACTAGGGAAGTTGCCGCCCCTCTCCGGGAGTCTGGCTCCACGGTGCGGGCAAGCCTTCGCGAGTGTACAAGCAGACATGCCGCCCCGTCCTCAGACACCCGCTCCTCGTCCCTGCTGGGCCAACAACGCCCAAGGCTCCCAGGCTTGCAGGCCCCACTGAGAAGCGTGAGGGGCACCACTCTCTACACAATGAAACCCCACACGGCTGGTCCCCGCGAGTGTCCGACTTTCTTCTCCACCCCAGTGGAGAACTTGAGAAAAGGGAATCAGTTCAGAAGGGACCCGGGCGCGTGGGCTGGGGCAGGACCTCCGAGGTGGGGAGAAGACAGCAGTGCGCGTGCACACCTGGGTGTGGGAAGGCTCAAAGGCACCCTGGCTGGGAAGGAGTGGTTTGTCCCCATTTTCTGGAATGACCACGGTTGTGACTGAGGGAGGGACAGGAACCTGGCACAGAGCAGGGTCCCCAGAAGGGCTCAGAGGCAGTGTGGCATTGGAAGAAGAGCACTAGACTCGGAATCAGGAGCCTCGGGTTCGAGGCTGGGCCTTGCTGCCAGCCAGCCCCGTGATACCCGCCGAGCAGGCCAGCGCCCCCTGCTGGACCTGCTTCATACCCGTCGAAGGACCCTTCCAGCCCAAGATGCTGGAGTCTTCTGCACAAAACAGGCTCTCCAGAAAGTACTTCCTGGGTGTCAATTCAAAGCTGAACTGGCAGTTGGAGGGGGCCGGGGAGAAGCACCCCAGCCTCAGTCACTTCACATTGTTAAGGGGGGAGAGGAGCAGACCCTAATCAGAAATCAGCCCAGAAATCCCACTGTCTACAGGGGCCGGGAGACAGTGCCGTGGGTGCCAGTGGGCACCCCAACTCCCAGAGCAGCTCCCAGCCTAGCACCATGTGAGGGAGAGGGGACGGGCCAGCTTTGGCCCCAGCCCTCCTACCCAGCCCTGGCTGTTTCCTTTGGCCAGAATTTCCCCAGGGTCACTGGGCTTCATGAAGCCAGATTTCCTGGAGAGAGTAGGTCTCACCACCTCTGTTCACCCAGGGTAGCCCCAGGACAGCCATGGCACCGGGGAGAGCAAAGAGAGACCTCTCTGAGGGCACCTTCATTCTGTCTCCTTGAGGCCGAGACACACAAAGACACAGCCTCCCTCCCTTCCATCTCATTCTCTAGCACTAAGATAGGACACCCCCTGACACTGGGGCTTACCACCATTTTGTACGACTGAATTAAAAACAAACCCAACCAAAAAAAATATAATATATATATATACACATTATATATATATATAAAAAACACAGTGCGACCCCAGCACCCAGGGTATAAACTCTGGCACCAAGAAAAAAAAAAACGAAATATTAAAATACTTTAGCTTCTTAGTATTTGGGAGGTTAAGGGGGTCTCTGGAAACCCTCAGCCACAGGAAGCTGGGGCAAAGCAGTGGCTGGCGTCCCACCAGCTCTGCCCATGTCTGCCGGGAGCCGAGGCTGGGTGGGTGTGGGGGCGCGTCTGTACAGGGGAACACGTATACTGGCAGACTCCTGAACCGCCTCGGTCTTTTACCACAGGAAATACCACACACGTCATACCCCAGGGTGAAGAAGGGGTCCAGCTGAGGCCTGGGTCTCTGGGCCCAAATGGCATGGCAGTGCCCCAGGGCCCTGCAGGAGGCCTTGGGGACTGGGTGGATACGGTAGGAACCAGAGATTCTTTCCCCAAAAAGGGAAGGTGAGATGTGACGGTATGAACCAGATGTGGAGGTTCGGAGTTCTCTCGAGGCGGCCACCCTCACATCCAGCCTAGTGACTGACTCTGGGTATCCAGCTGACCCCTTTGAAGAGCCTGGCTCGAAACAAGTCAGGGAAGTGTCCAGTCTCTCCCCCTGGTTTGGCAAAAGGCCCAGCTGGGCTCTTCTCCCTTATTGTCAGAGGACAGGGAAAATATGGCAGCTAATACTGAGGGGATACCCTGCTGGAGCAGGGAGTGACGGGATGAAGGAGGGCAGGTGGTTGGGAGAACACAGTGAGGAACAGAAAGAGAGTCTGTGGACTCCCCCTACCAGGAAGTGGCCGTCCACCAACAGGCAGTGGCCGTCCACCAACACCAAGTGGCCTCCCCAGGAAAGGCTGTGAGCAGAATGGACCTCTGGTAGTTGGGAGGTCCTGTTGGCCACAGACCCAGCAGTGGGTGTTCTGAGGCGCTTGTGGACCTGCCTGGGCTCTTCTCCTGGCCCCACGTGGGCCTCAGCAGAGTATTGCTCGTAAGTGCTTGGCCGGCCCCGGCCTGCTCCCCACTCCGCAGATCGGTCTGGCTCAGCGTGCGGCGGGACGTCCCTGCCATCACAAACATTCAGTCTGGCTGTGGTGGCCACGACTACCTGGTGTTCTGGAGGTCCTCCCGCAGCCAGGTGGGCAGTGTCTGGCCCATCTTGTACAGCAGCTTGGAAAGCTCGATGTTATGGTCCCGGTAATAGTCCTTCAGGAAGGCTCGGGACTGTAACGGGAAGGAAAGCTCAGATCTCGGTGACGTGCTGACGCGAGAGTGACCCCCTCTTTCAAACCACCACTCTGTTGGCACCATCCCATCCACCTCTTAATTATTCACAATTGTCTTCTAAATGGTAGCTTCCAATAAGAAAACTCCTGTATAGTAGGAGCACCAAGATATAGCTCACAAGGTCAAAATTCTTGTGACAGGGAGAAAAGAGAGAGAATTAATCAAAACCAGAGGCAAACAGGAAAAGGGAAACACCACAAGATTCACAGTCTGTGACCCTTCCCCTGTTTTCGCACATGCTGTTCTGTCCTCAAGAATGGCCTATCCTCCCATTCCATAGGTCCAAATCCTATGGGATGAACCCCATCCTTCCAGGCCCAGCTCCGGACACTGCTACCCCTCCTTTGAGAAGCCTTCTTTACCTCTCCCAGCTTTGAGTGACACCCCCTTGCTCTCAATTCCCAGAGCACTCGTGTGCCCCTCTCTCACTGCTCGAAGCACTCTCTGCCTTGTGTTCTGTCATACTCAGTGGCACGTGTGACTCCCCTCCTAGACTAGGAGTTCCTTGAAGGCAGAGACCATGTCTGACATCCTCACGACCCCCTTCTACGACCAGCCCACTGCGCTCCAGCCTGGGAGGCAGAGCGAGACCCTATCTCTAAAAAAACAAAAGAAAACACTGACTCGAACTGTACAAAAGCAATACATACAACCGAAATGTGTATACCCCTGTAATATTCTGAAAATAAAAAAAAGAAAAGAAAAGCCCACAGCACTCAGCCTTTAGTAGAAGGTAATAAATACTTGTTTAAACGACTAAATCGATTCTGACCCACCATGTCCCAGCCCATATTTCGTCCTCTTAAGAATACTGTCCGAGAAAAGGCTCCTCCCACTCAGAGACCCCTTCCGCTCATCCAGCTGCCACAGGCAGTATGTCCACCACTTACATCCGAGTCCATCTCTGGGTATTTCCGGCCCTTGCTTTTGCCCAGACACTTGGTTTTTCCTCCTTCGAGCAGTTGGCACCAAAATCCTTTCTTTGGATCAAACCTGCAGGGCGGGGGCGGGGGAAGTCTCTGGATGAGAGCTGGCCCAGTCCATCCTCTTCCCACCTTAAGGCAATGCTCACGCACCCCAAGAACGGCAGAGCCCAGTTCAGGGAATCTACTCCCCTATGCACATTCTTGCGCCATGCTCATCCGGTGGGCTACTCTTTGCCGTCTGTTGGCCCACACTCTTCCCCGGGCTACACCAAACCCACCTACCTTTCCTCCCAGCAAACGGCATCTCACATACTCTGAGCCTTCTCTGGGCTGTGCAGCCTTCTCTAATAGGAAGTGAACACTTTCCTATCCCTCATTATTCTGGGAAATCTTTTCCGAGAAGTCTCTAATTCAGTGGTAAGCAACATTTTTTTTTTTTTTTTTTACCCAAGAAGCCTTCTTTACCCTTCCCAGCTTCCAGTGATAACAGGGGAGAAAAAAAGCTCAGTGAAAGTTCTTTTGCTTTTTAATAAACTGCATCTTTATCAAGAAATGCAATATCTGTCTTTTTTTTTATTTTTTTGGAGACAGAGTCTCATTCTGTTCCCTGGGCTGGAGTGCCGTGGCGTCAGCCTAGCTCAGAGCAACCTCAAACTCCTGGGCTTAAGCGATCCTCCTGCCTCAGCCTCCTAAGTAGCTAGAACTACAGGCGTGTGCCACCACACCCGGCTAATTTTTTTTATTTTTAGTAGAGACAGGGTCTCGCTCTTGCTCAGGCTGGTCTTGAATTCCTGAGCTGAAGCGATCCTCCCACCTCAGCCTCCCAGAGTGCAAGATTATAGGCATCAGCCACTGCGCCCGGCTAAGAAATGCAATATCGGCAGCTGTGCTTAAGCATGCCTATCACTTGAGAGTTTCATTTTTTGGAGTGACTTTCAGAAATGAGAGAGCAAGACTGCCTTCCGTATCCAACATCATGCTACCTTCAAAGGCATTTTGGGGATATGGGATCTGAAGCTGTCACGGGAGGGGAGGCATATTGGTATTATCAGAATCCAGCCCAGATCAGGAGCCATCAAGACACCCTTGAGCATGAGGACGTCAGGAAAACAGAATTCACAATCTGGCAGGTGAAAGAGATAGGGATTTCTGCATGGGTCACAGGACAGGCATAGATGATGATGACGACAATGACAAAGATAATAGCAGCCATCATTTATTGAGCACTTAGTACATGCCAGGCACGGAGCTAAGAGCTTCACATGCATGCTTTTGTTCAATTCAGTGACTCTCCAGAGACAGGAATCATTATCTTATCCTCAACTTACTTACAGATGAGGACACTGAAGCTGGAAAGGCTAAGGAAATGGATCTGGGATCCTAGCCCAGGTGTCCCTGTCACCATGGCCACACCCTTGGCAGGTGCCCCTTTCTGCCTCAAGGTGCAGGACTGATTTCCCTCCCTTCTCTACCTTCAACTTCCACGACAGTGAGAAAGGAAGATTCTTGCTGCAAGGCTTTCCCAAGAATGGAGTCAGGGAGGGTGACTTCATTCCTCCTTCTCTTGGGGTCCCCTCGCCCGGCCTGACCTGTGACACGGCACTGGAGGGCAGCCTCTCCCCAGCCCTGGGCCCCTGCGATGCAGGCGGGCACTTGCGCATCACGGGAGGGCATTGTCAGTGCGCTTGTACCAGGTTCTGAGTGAATGAGATTATTAGCCACAACAATTACATGTGTGGTTTCCTTTTCCGGAAATTATATTTTAAGTCAAAATCTAACACTAAGCCAGCCTGTGGGAATCGGGGCTGCTCACTGCTGGTCTAACTTATTTAGATAAAACACTCTAAAAATGTTCAGCCCAGACTGAAGAGAACACCCCAGGTGGGCTGATCAGAGTAGGACAGATTAATTACCTCCTTTTTTCTTAACTTGATACCTTTATTAATATGACTTAAGTCATATTAATAAAATTTCACACTTGCTAATGAACCTGTGTCTTTCCCATAACTATTCAAGCCTTTGACTTTCTGGCCCAGGTGCCTGATCATGGAAATTGCCCTGCTGAAAGGCCAAGACAACACTCACGCCAAAGTTTTGTGGTAGTCAATGGTGTTGGTCACCCCAAGGAACTTCTGCACTGTGTCCATCACTTTGGCAGGTTCTGTTCGCAGCAGTTTGCCATCCAAGACCAGAATCTGGAGAGAAGGAAAAAGAGAAAGGTGATCTGGACCTGCTTCCACGCTAGCGGCAAACAGGGACAGCAGCCACAGCCGCAGGAACGGGCCTGCTTGCAAACTTGGGACCCTGCACTCCCTAGAATCTGCTTCTTCCTCTGCGGCTGGATAACAGGTATCTCCAAGCCTCGGTCCTCTGTGGTCTAACTACCTGCCTGCTTCCCCTGCCCAATGTCATCCTCTTAGAATTTAAGCTATCGCCAAAACCCTGCCTGCCCCTCCTAGCCATACATCTCTCTCTTCCAGCCTCTCTCCAAGCTACAGGCCCACATGTCTCCTGCTCGGATGCTCCAAGTGTTTCCCTAAAAGGCCTCGTGTGATCCGGCCCCTGCCTACCCCTCCAGCCAGGCTCTCCCTCCCAGCCTCCTCGATCCCAGCTGCCCATCCCAGGGATTTCTGGTCCCCTTAGGGCTCCAGAGCCCATGGTGATGGGACATGGGCTTGGGGAGTTCCCATGTATCAACCTGGGGGTAAACAGGGCTAAAACCTTTTTAGAGACCCAAAGGTCTAACTCTCCAGTGAGGGCATTTGTAGCCCCAGGACTGGTGAGAGAGACTCTGGGCTTTCTGCTAGCTACGACAAGCCAGCACTGTGATTGCCTCCCAAGGGGCAGGGACAGGCAGCTACCTGGTTGGCGTGAAAGGCGCTGAGCCAGCGCTCGATGTGGGTGGCGTACCAGCCGGGGACCAAGCAGCGGTTCTGGAGGGCGCGCAGCTTTGAGGACGCATCGGGGCCAGCCGTGATCACCTCATGGAAGGTGTACTTCAGGGCCACTGGGTCATCATGGGCTCGCTGGTGCTGCAGGCAAGGGGAGAAGGTCGGCACGTCACATGGAAGGCACAAAGGAAGTGGGCTTTGTGGGACACCATGAGGTAGACAGACCCTGGGCTGGAACCAGGAGCTCTGGGTTCAAGTCCTGGCTCTGCCTCTCTGCTGTCTGGCCTCAGGGAAGCCACTGGCCCCATTTCCCCATCTCTGCAAGAGTTGGACTGAATCAGGGCTTACAATAAACATCGGTCATTTGTACCCCACCTCTGTGTTTTCTGCCATATCTACAAACCACTTGTATGTGCCAACGTCCACATAATTCTCTTTATACTGACTCACCTTTTTCATAAAAATTTATTTCAAAAGAAAACTCTGTATCACCTCCATAAATAGAAAACCAGGATCAGTTATCACATACAGAACACAACCATTCATAAATGCAGAAAAACAAAGCAATGTCTCAAACTCCAGCCAGATACAAATGTCTGCTACAGGCCCTGGACCCAAAGCCTGCACTCTATTTATTGAAAACAGAGCTCGGCAGTGTTAGAGAGCACAAAAGAGCCTCTTGAACCAAACTGAGCATTTTTCCTTTCTGAAATCAGAAGGATTGGGAAAGAACTGTAGACGGGAAAATGCTAAGTCTGAACCACCTAAACTAATGCCACGAGGTGTCAGAATCTGCAGCATTCTCAAAGTCCAGAGTCTGGGCAAGACCCTCACCAGCCAACACCCTCCACTGAGGAGCCCACGCAGCCCACGGCAGGTACAATGACGGTGCATAGCAGCCTCCTCTTCATCCTGACCTTCTGAGGCAGGTCACCACCATCCTTCCAGTGCCTTCCTAGACCCTCCTGGTGGAAACAAGCCTCTTCTCCTTATCTCCCTCACCCCTCTCGATCGTGGACAGAAGAAAGAACAGGGTCTTAGATTTAGAAGACCTGGATTCACGATGCCACCACGTGAAACTTGCTGAGTGTTGATTTTGTCATCTGCGAGAAGGGGACACACACACAAACCACCCCAGCAGATAGCTCTCTGCTCACTGCCAGGAGATGGGGGCACACGGCACGGCAGAAGACAGAAATGACCTGTGTGTCTTTCTGAGCTTTTTTCCCCTAAAGAAAAGGCCCACAGGAAAGGCCTCAGGGCATAAACAGAAGCCCTGGGGTGTAAAACGA
The DNA here is from genome assembly GCA_004363605.1 of Indri indri. Lineage (NCBI taxonomy): Eukaryota > Metazoa > Chordata > Mammalia > Primates > Indriidae > Indri > Indri indri. Next base: position 18,273 of record RJWJ010011689.1, on the reverse strand, counting down.
AGCGAGAGCTTCCCCATCGGGCTCCAGGAGTGACAGGACGGGGGAGAGAGTCCTGTGGGACCAGGAGCAAAGAGCTTCTGCACCTGCCTCCTGCCAGCACTGCGGGGCACACGGTGATGCCCCAAACAGGAGCAGCCACTGAAGTACCCAAGTGAAGAGGCCCAAAGTGGGGCAGGGAGCTATCAGAAGTGGCCGAGCCTGAAGGGGCCTTCCTAACCAGGAGAGTGGGCACCTCCCAGGTAACCGTGGGCTAAAGCCCAGGTGTCCCCAACACCAGGAAGATGCCCAGTCTGCTGGGTTGATGAGGATAGTCAGGACTTTGGCCTTGGACAACAGGGCAGCTGCCTGCTAGGGCGCCGCTTCTGAATCAAAATACTTGGCAGTGGGGCATGATCCCAGGAAGACTGACAGCCAGGGAGGGACTTGCTCCCACCCCCACGAAAGGCCTGACAGTGTTCCTTTAAGCCCAGCGGGCTGGCACTCAGAGTAAATTAATTCGGGTCATAGAAGTTAAAGAAAGTTCTGCTTCTTGCGTGTCTCAAGCAGGGACTAGGAGTAGCATGTACCGCGGTCCAGGTAACCCCTTACCTGATCAGGTGTCTGCGTCCTCCACTAAGATAGCAGGTCCTGTGTCCCATCCCTCAAGCTCCCACCCCACCCAACCCCACCCCAGTGTGCGGCAAGGAAGCTGCAGTCAGCATGAGCCCAGACCACCATTCACCAAATCTGCACTTCCCCAAGGTTCACCCAGACCCCACCTCCTGTCAGTTTCAGAATCAGGGCAGGACCACACATGAAGCTTGGCGGGCAGGGTGGTTAACTGGTGGCTGGCTTTTGCCATCAATTTCTGCTGTGTCCTCTACAGGCTAGAAGGACACCGTGGAGGTGGGACTCTGTTCTTACTCACCACCACATTCCAGGAGCCTCACGCAGAGCCCGAATATGGTAGGTGCTTAATAAATATTTGTTAAGTGAACGAGTAACTGAGTGTCAGACCGAGCCACGCATCCCCCACTCAGAGAGACCACCCCAGCCCCACTCACCTGGTACCAGGAATAGGCCCGGTCCGCTGGGTTGATGAGGATGGTCAGGACCTTGGCCTTGGGCAAAAGGGCTGCTGCCCGCCGGGGCGCCACTTCTGAATCGAAGTAGTTGGCGCTTTTCTCAAAGTAGAAGTCGGAGGTGGTGTTGGAAGGGATAGGGAAGAACTCCATGTACCTGCAGGAAGCCCAGAGAGCAGGGCTCACAGGCAAGACTCATGAGGAAGGGGCCTGGGGAATGCTGCATGAGAGGGTGACGGTCGCCGCGGGTAGAGCTTCCTCAGAAAGCAAGGGGGACACACTGCTCCCAATCCAACAAGGACTCACTCTGGCAGGGATGCTAGAGGGGAATGGCCACTGGGCAGTCTCCCTGTTCCAAATCCGTTCCTTTGCAGGGGCCGCTGTGGGGTCTGGAGGGTCTGAAGACTCATAGGTGTGCCACAGGCTGCAGGGCACGGGGAGGGAGGTTGTCATTCAGTCCTAAACCCCGGATCCTGCCCGCCGCCCCCCATGCTCCTGCAGCTACATGGACAGGGTTCTAACTCTCTCTGCCTCCAGGGGGCGCGCTGGGGCTTAGAGCGGCTCTGTGGCTGGCTGACTGGGAGGGCCAGCTCCGAGAAGAGGGAGGCCCCCTTCTCCCGCCGGAGGGCGGGGCTTCTTTCCCGACCTGCGATGGCACTTTCTAGGCTGTCACTGTGGACCAGGAGACAAGAGGGGGTCACCTACTGCCACCCGTATCCCCTCCCCAGCCTGCCGTGGGTGAGCACAGCAAAGACCTGGAGTGAGCTGGGCGCGGTGGCTCACGCCTGTAATCCTAGCACTCTGGGAGGCCGAGGCGGGCGGATCGTTCTGAGCTCAGGAGTTCGAGACCAGCCTGAGCAAGAGCGAGACCCCGTCTCTACCAAAAAATAGAAAGAAATTAATTGGAAAGCTAAAAATATATACAGAAAAAAATTAGCCGGGCATGGTGGCACATGCCTGTAGTCCCAGCTACTCAGGAGGCTGAGGCAGTAGGATCGCTGGAGCCCAGGAGTTTGAGGTTGCTGTGAGCTAGGCTGATGCCACGGCACTGGCCCCAGGCAAGAGAGTGAGACTCTGTCTCAAAAAAAAAACAAAAAACCTGGAGTGATAGGTGGGGTACAGGCAGTGGTACCCTCTGGATTAAAGACCCTCTGAAAACACAAACACTCTAGACCCTCCCAAGGGCACCTATTTATGCAAAATTTGGGTACAACTTCAGGGGGTTTGTGGGAAGCAAAGCCCACCCTAACTGAGGTTGTAGGATCCCTCCTCTATCCTGTGAAACAGAGTTTCCCCAGGGTGGCCCCAAGGACCCCCTCTTTCAGAGTCACCTGGGGGCTTGTTAGATTTCTGTGCCCCACCTTAGACCTACCTACAAAATCAAAACCTCAGGAATGGGGCCAGGGAATCGCACTCTCTCTCATCTTTCTGAATTGTCTTTGTATGTCCATGATCTTTCGCTTGGAATATCTAAACTGAGAAAACTCCAAAAACGGAAGCTTTGTTTCCTAAGTTTGTAGCAAAGCCATTTGGCAGCAAAACCTGCCGTATTAACATCTTATTTAGTGTAAATATTCACACACTTTGCTACAGACATATTAGGGTGTTTGCTAATGGGTGCTGCCCCAGGCGCTGCTGAAGGTGCTGCTACATACATGGTTTCATACCATATCACCTGTCTAAAATCTGAAAAATGTTGACAACTGCCAATAATACACCTGGGCACAATGGGTTTTAGATAAGAGATTGTGAACACGTTAGAGATACAGATGGATGGATACATAGATAGATACACAGGCAGACAGACAGATGGATGGAAAGACAGATAAAAGAGAAATACACACAGAAAAATACCAAAAAACAAACAAATAGAAGGCCCATAACCTCTCCACCCAGGTAACCCACTGACATAAAATAAATAAATAATGGTAAGATACGCGCAAGATTCAAAAAGGCAAATGGTAGAGAAAGATGCAAGCTGAAAAGCTGGAGAGGAAAGGCGTCTCTGCACTGGCCCCCACACCCTTAAGGTAACCTCTGCTGACAGGTTCTGGTGGGAAGCCACCATTTTGACCACCTCCCTAGATGACACCTTAAGGCCGGCGAGCTGCCTCTGAGGGACCCAACAGGACACCTGCTCCACCACCAGCCACATGCAGGATACATGCAGCGGGAAGGGCCAGCTCACACGATGGGAAGGTCAGACATTTGTACTTTAGCCCCTGCTCTGTCCCCAGCAGACCTGGGGACCTTGAGCAAGTCCGTCCCACTCCTCCCCTAGGACTCAGGATGTTTCTATGCAAGAAAGGGAGGAGTGGACTCAGACTGCAGCAGACTCTGGCCCCAGATTACAAGGCAAAGGTGCAAAGGGCTTCCTCCTCAAGTGTCCTATCTGTGACAACACTCTCATGCCATGACTCAGGGTCACCGTGCTTTGTCCCTGTTTACAGGAACTTCAGCTGCGTGTGAGTAAGCACCAGCTGCTTCCTGCCGTGGCCACAGCCGGCCCCCTGGGAAGGCTCCATGATGGCCTTCCTATCCTGCTATGGACAGAAAGGCCCACTCACCAGTCGATGCCTTTGTGATAGTTGTGGCCGTTAAAAAACTGGATCTCCTCAAAGGTCTCTGAGCTGGGGTAGTTGCTGCTTAGGTCCGGGTGCATGCCCAGGAACAGGTAGAGAGCTGTGGTGCCTATGGGGAGGGGAGGCGGCTGAGACCCAGTGCCCAGCTCCCAACGAAAAGATGGAATCTGGGTTCTGGGCCTAGCTCTCCATTATCCACTAGGAGATCCTGGGAAAGTTCTTTCCCTTCTCTGGGTCTTAGTTTCATCATCCATATTACAAAGGAACTATACTAAATCCAGGATGGCAAACACATAGCATGCATGTGAACACGCTAACTCCGGTACCCACTGCAGACATCACTAATCCATCACAGCATTCTTCATCACTAAACAAGGACTTGGTTTCCAAATCCTTCTCACCACTGCACTCTGCAGCCATGCCCAACTGATTGCTGTCTCCCCAGAATCCCTGAACTGGATGCTTTCTGGTGGTCCTTTCCAGCTCTGAACCTCTGTCCTCTCTGACCCTTGGGAGGAGCTTGGGGAAAACAGAGCTCATGACCCTCCAGTTCTGTTAATGTGAAATTCTTGAAGACCTAAGAAATCTAGCTCCAATGTCTCATATTTCAGGTGCCCCCCCGCCCATGCTCCTTACCCTACCTCCTCCTCTGGGAGTTCATTCATTCCCTGTGGTGTGAAGAGGGCCCAGAAGAGAAAGAGGCTATAGAGTTTGGCAATTAAAAGTATAAGCTTTGGGGTCACAGAGACCAGGGTTCAAGACCTGGAACTGCCATTACCTAACTAAATGTGTTAAGGGAAGTCACTTAACTTCTCTGAGCCCTGAGTTTCTTGGCTATAAACCGGGAGTGCCCATTTGTGCCTGGCAGGGTAGTGTGGATGGTCAATACTTATTCCTGCACCTCTGGCAGACATGACTAGTTGATCATAGCACTCTTTGCACTGAACTACTTTTGCCTGGCACTGCTCAAACTTGCAGCGCAGCTGATCTGGGCTTCTCTGCCTAGACTCAGAGACTCCCAGGAAGACATAGGGAAAGCTCCCTGGGGTTGCAATTCAGGACGAATAGGAGAGTTCCATGCCCGCCCTCTACCCTCTTCCCACCTCCACACTGAAAGGCAGTTCACCCCAACTTCACTCCTACTTCCTGAGAAAGAGGGAGCAGATTACTGGGGAGTGGGCAAGGGTGAGGTGCTCTCCAGCATTCTGTGGCTGAGACAGCAGGTAGTGGGGGAAGTTGGGAAGTTGGGCCAAGAACAAGAGACCTACCTGTTTTCTGGGGGCCGATGATGAGGAGCTTCGGGAAACGGTCACAAGTCTTCTCCTTGGACCAGATGTCTTTGTGGCGTTTGTCCTCACAGGGATCCTAAAACAACATGGAAGGGAAGTGAGGGCGCCCAAGAACCCAGTGGATGGACTCCCACTGCACCCAGATATGTGGCTCCGACAGCCCTGACCGGCATAATACCTGCATGTGTCCTTGTCACAGCCCCACCTCCAGACACTGAGTGGCTGACATGTCCCCCAAAGAGCCTGGAGAAATGCCCAGCCCTGTGCTTGACACATAATAGGAACTCACGAGCACTTGTTGAATTTAACTGAACAAGCTGCATCTGAACCAGGGGTCTGCACACTTCTCCTATAGAGCTTAGTAAATCTTTTAGTAAAAGTTTAGTAAATATTTTAGGCTTTGGCTACTATCCAGTTTCTATTGCAACCACGCAGCTGTGCTATTATAACGTGAAAGCAGCCACAGCCAGTACATACAAGAAGGAGCGTGGCTGTGTTCCAATAAACCTTTATATACAAAAACAGACCACAGCCTGCATTTAGCCCAAAGTCGTGGTTTGTGGACCCCTGGTCTGATCTGTGAGACTATTGCCAGTTTCTGCTTCCAGTTTTTAACAGTCCCTAGATGCAGACTTTCCCAAGAACTATCTCCAAACCCTCCCATCAGTCCCCTTCCCAATAGCTCAGAGCTTGCTGGAGTTAGAAGGGGGCAAAAGTGATTATCGGAGAGTCTAACAGAGGCAGGGCAGTCGCTTTCTACGTGTCATCTACACTGCGTTCACTCGGTTTTTTGTTTTGTTTTGTTTTGTTTTTGAGATAGAGTCTTACTGTGTTGCTTGGGCTAGAGTGCCATGGCGTCATCCTAGCTCACAGCAACCTCAAACTCCTGGGCTCAAGCGATCCTTCTGCCTCAGCCTCCCGAGTAGCTGGGACTACAGGCATGCGCCACCATGCCTGGCTAATTTTTTCTATGTATTTTTAGTTGTCCGATTAATTTCTTTCTATTTTTAGTAGAGACGGGGTCTTACTCTTACTCAGGCTGGTCTCGAGCTCCTGAGCTCAAACAATCTGCCCGCCTCGGCCTCCCAGAGTGCTAGGATTACAGGCGTGAGCCACCGCGCCCGGCCTCACTTGGTTTTTTAACAGTTTTCCTCCAAGGCTGTGCATGAGTGTGCATGCATGCAGGTCTGTGTGGGGAGGTGTGTACACGTATATACATGTACACATATGTTTGCACGGGAGCAAGTGTGCCCACATTGGTGAGCAAATGTGCCCCTGAGTTTACATTCAAGAGAGAGTGTGGGTGTAGGGGCCGAGCCTTGAGCCCGTGCCTGGATCACGTGCCTGTGAGCAGTGGGCATTCCATCCCAGCCACAAGGTGCCCAGGCTGCCCGGCCCCTCACCTGCCAGAGCGGGTCCTTCTCCTCAGAGAAGATCTGGAAGTACTTCTGGGCCAGCTGCACGGGGGGCAGCGTCTGCAGCCGGAGGTTGGTCCAGGAGTGCAGGAAGCGCACCAGGTGCTTGAAGGTATACAGGCCCAGGCGGTCATTCCCATAGTTGGACAGGTGTGTCATGAAGATGCTGATCTGTTCCAAGGGAGGGAGGAGGGAGGCAGGGGCTGGTCAGCATCTGAGCCACCCTCACCCCACCTCTGACCCTTCTGACCCTGCCTCAGCATGCAGGGCTGCCCAGTGACCAGGGCAAGGTATCCTGGGGCCACCAACAAACTCTCTGTATGACCTTGGACTGGACATAGCCAGGTGTGAACCCAGAAATGGGACTCGGACCTGATATGGGAGCTATTTGTGTTTTGTTTTGTAAATCAGGGCCTGGGGTGAGGCAGGAAAGGGAACATGCACAAAAATGCTAACGCTTCTGTATTAAAGTTTAAAAAGCAAGCTCAGATTCTTTAGCCAAGGTCACACGGCAGGGGCAGGACATGGCCAGGGCTGGGGAGAGCAGGTCTCCCAACTGCTAGGCCCTCCCTCATGCCTCTCCACCCTTTCCCGGCTCCGGAAAGCCTGCATCGGCCGCAGACGGGCTGCCCAGCTGCCCCCCCGCACCACCGGCCATGCCGTGGAGCACTCACAGGATTCAGGAGCACGGTGAGGAAGAGTTCGCCCCCATTGATGATCTTGTCCAGCTCACTGGAGCCACCAGGGTACTCGCTGTAGAAGATGGTGTGTGTGAAGAGGCCGCAGGTCTGCCTCGGGAGGACCTGGGGACAGGGCGGGCAAGAGGAGCTATGGCGTCTCCGGGCATGGACGGTGGCGGGGGGACCCTTCCTCAGGAGAAGGGCCAGGGTGTCTCCTCAGAAAGGCAGGCTCCGCGCGGCCGCACAGCCCCCAGAGACTCTCCGCAGCCTTCGACGTTCCCCTAAGCGAGCCACAGGCCCTTGCTACTTTACCAACTTCACTGCTAATCTCTGCACGACACGAGCAGGCCCCAGAGTAACAGAGTGGGAATGTTTCTGGCAACTTGGACTGTTTGCAGCAAGGATCCCTGGTCCTCTCTAAAGCAGCTCTGGGGTGCGCCCTACAAGCCCCCTCACAGCATTCGAACCTCGCTGGTGGCCTTGTTGTCATGCTCTGGGTTAGCGTTGGTTGTCTGTCTTTCCTCACGAAACTGTGGGCTCCAAGGGAGGAGGGAACACGCCTGCCTTGTCACCACCTCATCCCTGGAGCTCACACAAGTGCCCAGTACTGCGGAGGTCAGTGGGTGGGTGGGTGCATGAAGGCACAAACCTGGCCTTCCCACAGCTGCCCACCCAACCGAGGACAACTCACCCAGCGCCTCAGGCTAAAACCCTTAAAGTCATGCTCGACTCCTCTCTCTCCCCCACACCCTCTCTTCCACTCATCTAACTCATCGGCTCTAACCATTCCAAGTCCAGAATGTGACCACACCCCAACACTGTGCCCCGGGTCCAACGGCAGTGCTTCCTAACTGGTCCCCTGCTTCAACTTTCATCCCCGACAGTCTCTGCTCCGCATGACAGCCAGAAGGACAGAAGTCCTTTTAAAAGACCAGTCAGATCATGCTTCATGCAAAAACTTCCCATCTCAGACTAAAAGATGAAGTCCATCCACTAGCTGGCCTTACATGGCCCTAACAATCTGGCACATCACCCCTCTGTCCTCAGCTACCCACCTCCCCTCACTTGCTGCCTCCCCAGCCATACTGACCTCCTAATTGGCCCTCGAACACACCCAGGACAGCCTGCCTCAGGGCCTTTGCACTTGCTGTTTTCACTGCCTTGAATGCTCTTCCTTATATAGTGGCGTGGCTGATTCCCACAAAGGCCTTCCTAACCACCTTATTTAAAATAGCTTCTCCTGGCTGGATGCGGTTGCTCATCCCTGTAATCCCAGCATTTTGGGAGGCCAAGGTGGGAGGATCACTTGAGGACAGGCGTTCGAGGCTGCAGTGGGCTGTGATTACACCACTGTTCTCCAACCTCTCTCCTCTCCCCCAACACTCCTTATCTCCCTTCCCTGCTGACTTTTCCCCACAACACTTATCGCCATCTGAACACACTTTACACATGCGTGAGCACACTGTGTCTCCTGCCCTGGCATGTCAGGTCTGCAAGGGCAGGAAGTTCTCAGTTTTGTGTTCTTCCGGGTCCCCAGTGCCCAGCAAGGGGACAGGTATATAGCGACAGCTCAAGAAGCATCTTTAAACGAGCAACGAACGAACGCAGCAGAGCCCTGTGCCGCGCCCTCATCAGAAACCCCTCTCAAGAGTTCTCACTCCTTGATCCTGTCACAAAAGCTTCGAAGGAGCCCCTGAAAGGGGCCAGACTGGCAGCCCTCCTTCCCTGGGGGAGAGAGCCACAGATGCCAGGGGAGGCAGCGGAAACTGGTGTGCAGCCCCTAAGCCGCACTTCCCAGGACGGTGCGTGGGCGCACGCACATACACATGCGCACACGCGTGCACTGGACGGGCTGTGCCCACCGTCCTCCCACCTCCCGGGCTGCCGGGGGCCCGCTTACCATGATGCCGTTGTGGATGAAGCCGCGGCGGTAGCGGGCTGGCTTCAGGTGGGGGTACTCCTCCGTGCTGGTCACGCGGATGCTCCACACCTGCTTCCAGGCCTCGTACAGCTGCACGTGCACGGGGTACACGCCCGAGTGGTGGGGCGCCACTGCGTAGCCCATGTCTGTGGGAATGCCATGCTCCTGGGGAGAGGACGACCAGGGCAGAATGAGCCTGGGGGTCCTTCCCCTTGGGCCTTATTCCCCCTTGTAGAATGGGAGGGAGAAATCAGAGGCCGGAGGGCAGGGCAGCGGTCCAAGCCCTCATGGTACGGACAAGGAAGCTGAGGCCCGGGAGGGAAGGGGATGTGCCCAGAATGTCAGAGTGAGTGACCGGCAGAGCGGGACTAGAACCCAGGTCTCCTGCCCCTTGGTCCAGCACACGTGGCCTCCAGCGCAGAGGACTCAAGCACCCTGTAGCGAGGGAAAAGGACAGGGCCTCTTCCTGCCTCTTCTTGCCTCCACTTGGCTGGGGGCCCAGGCTAGCCTACCTGGCACCCAGGGCTCAGTCCCTCCTCATCGAGCACCTCTTCCAGGTTTCCGGAGCCTCCTGCCCTAGTAAGAGCTTGGGCTCAGGAAACAAACAGGCCCGGGTTTAAGCCCTGGCTGGACCTCTCAGGACTGGTGTGACCCCGCTGAGCCTCAGTTTCTGCTCTGTAAAGTGGGACTATTCTCTGGAGGCTTGGAGGAGACAATGGCTACAAATGCAGCTCGCCCTGGGCCCTGGCGCAGAGATGTTAGTGAAAATCCGTCAGAGCAAGCTGCGAAGGCAGTGAGAGGCCGGCGGTCCAGCCCCCCAGCCCAGCCCTTAGCCCGCCCGGCTCTGCCCTGTAGGGAATCTTACTCACGACAGCGAACTTCTTGTTCAGGGCCATCTGCTCGGCCAGCACAGACTGGTTGTGGAAAAGGTGGGGCTGCATGTGGCTCCACATGTGTGGGAACCACCAGAACTCCTTCACGTACGACAGCAGCAGGTCGTCCCCAGCATCCTCGGCATCAGTACCTGCAGCCCGGCACAGGTGGCTCAGCCCGGCTCACTGGCCGTGAGGCCCTCCACCCTGGGCCTGTGCCCGGGCAGGGGAGCACATGGCCATGGCCACCGAGGAGCTGCCTGGAGTGGCAGCTCTGAGCCACAGCACAGCAGCAGACAGAGCCCCAGTCCAGAGCCCCGAATTCTAGTCTAGAACATGCCCTTGACTCAATGAGGGACTTTGGCCAAGACCTTCTCCTCTCTGGGCCCTTGGGCCCCAGCTGTGCAACATGGGGTTCAGAGTCGATGATCTCAAGGGTTTCTCCCACCTCTGATATGTCTGCTCTGATCTTAATCCAATGACCCAGCCTGGGCCGTTTGTCTTCTACCTACTGGTTTGTGGCAGCTCTTTGTACACATACAGGATGCTTAGCCCTCTGCCGCATTTGTATTACCACAGCCACCTCTGATGTGCTACGGGTCACGGATATAAGCTGCAGACAGACCAGTGCAGAGTCACTCCTATCTGGCTCTGGGGCTCTGCTGTGCATCTCCCTCCTCTGAACTGTTGACTGATACAGTTTTGCCTGGTACTCAAGAGAGGCTGCCCTCCCTGCGGCCTGAGCAGTAGAAACGGCCACTGCAGATGACCAGTTCGGGGGTTGTTCCCTCTTGCACAGACCTTGAAGGCAGCAGGTGAGGAAGCTGAGAGCCCAAAAGAGGAAGTAAAGTGTGAACCAAGCAACCCACAGCCCTCAACCTCAACCCTACGGCTCTAAAATAAACTCAGGACACTTGTCATCTTGGGGTGGGTAGAAGTACAAGGCATTTTCACTTTCTATGCTCTATATTTCCGTAATGTTCTCAAAATTCAGCCAGCTTCTTTTATAAGAAGGAGGAATACAAATAATTTTAAAAAGTGGGGGGTGAGGAACAGACAAGAGGGAGAAGGTGCCCCATCCAGGGCAGCACCGCCGGGAAGGCCAGGGAGGGATGAGCGGAAACCCCTGCTGCTGCTGCTGCAGCTATTCCCAGATGGCCTCTGCCCGGGGCTGTGAGTGCTCTCGTGGGCTGTTGGCTCAGGAGGCCCACATGCTACCCTCGTGGCACGGTGCTTAGAGGAGCCCATGGGAGTTGCTAGCGAGGGCAGGGGCAGGCCCGCTTACCTGTGTGGAAGAATTTCCCTGAGTAGCCCAGGTTGAAGGTAAAGTTCGGGATGTGTGTGCGTAGCTCGTTCTGCGTGTCAAACAGGGCCTAGGGTAGGCAAAGGAGAAAGGAGGGAGTGAAGGGAGGCCAGGAGCTCCCTGCTGCTCCCACCGAGGGCCCCAGAAGCACCCTGCTGCTCCAGGGCCAGCTACAAAGCTTGCAGGGCCCAGCAAAAAATGAAACTATGGGACCCTTGTTCACAAAGGCTGAAGAACACCAACAAGGCAATGGCAGAGCATCAGCCCATGCATGGGCCCTTCTGCGCCCAGGGCTGTGTGACCGCACAGGTTGCACCCCCATCGAGCCAGCCCAGTGCCACCTCCTCCACCGGGCTTCTGGCAAGAGGAGACCTGCACCCCAGCCTGGCTCTGCTATGGGTCCTTTAAAAAGCTTCGTAACCTCTCTAGGCATCGGTTTCCTCAAGTATAAAGTGAGGATGATAATATCTCCCTCATGGGGCTCTTGGGAGAACTGAGTTAGTTACCGTATGTAAAACTGCTAACATTTGGTAAGTGATGAAAAATGGTGGCCATTGCTATATCTGTGGTCACCGCCACGGTGAGCCTGTGCCTTCATCTGTCAGATGGGAAGCATTTCTCCTCGTCGGTGGAATGCAAGGCTGAGGTCAAAGGATCATGACCTTTCCAAGGATGCACTGAGTGCCCAGCAATGCAATGCTCCCATGCACGGCACACCCAGCACTTTGCAAGTCAATGAAGGGATGTCGACACTTGTGAAACAAACGGACAATTGTACTCTGGGGTTAGGACCGCGTGATTCACAAAGCTGGTAAGAAACCCCTAAGAGCTTGCTGTTAGGGTACTTTGCGAACTGAAAGTCCTGGCCACGCACTGCCTAGGGGATGTGCACGCTCCAGCTGCGTGGCCTCAGCCAAGTTACTTCGCCTCCCGAGCCCAGCGCCCTCCTCTGTAGGATGGGATTCGTAACAATACCCACCTCACAGGGCTGCTGTGAGGACCAGCAAAGCGCAGAGAGGGCTGAGTGCAGGGCCTGGCACCCACCAAGCCCTGAATAAGCAGCTGCTGTTGGTATTATTCAAATCGCGCTGCACAGCCAGGATTGTACAAGCTAATGAGGCGACATTCAGGTCTCTGAAAGAAGGCTCAGTTGTAGTCTGTGCTTGGGATTAAAGAGGAACACACTCTGCCCTTTCTGACTCAGAAGGATGATTAAGGCAAACGAGACCCTGGCTGGAGAAGCACTTTGCAGTCTGAACTGAGCCGGGCGCACGGAAGAGGGCGCCTCTGTCTGTATTTTTTTTATTTGTATTCTATTTTTCTATTTATAGTTTCTATTCATATTCTTCCTTAGAAATGGCTCCAAACTGCTATCATTCCTCACATTTTAAAAGCAGGGAAAATCAGAAACCAAAGAGGGCAATCCAGAGTTCACGGGGGACACTGTAAGCCCCGTACAGCCTGATGTCCTCGTGGGGTCAACCCAGGACCACAGTCTCACCTGGACTCCCCCTAGACAGGTAGCAAGGACGTGGGCTCTAGCAGGAGAGAGCAAGCTTGGGCCACTAGAAGAGAATCTCAAGTAGAAACCAGAGCAATCTACTTTGCCAGAGGTAGGTCGTGGCACTGCATCAAGACAGAGCTGGAAGGCTGAAATTTTCTTTACGCAGGAGAGCCCTCGGGGGAATGAAATTTCAGGAGGAAATATGACGAGTGAAAGCAGACCAGGGCAACACCACCCTGTCCAGCTGAGGCAGGAGCCTGGAGGGCTGAGCCTTGCCCCTTAAACCCCCCCTCACCCCTACCCTAGCTATCCAGGCACCTCTGGGAAACCCCTGGGGCACCAGGAAAGACTGAGAACCTCCCATGCACCCTAGCGTTTTACAGCTGAGGCTCAGAAACAGAAAGGGACTTGCCCAAGTCACCTAGTCAATCAGGGTCAAACTGGGACTTGACTCAAATTAGGTCTTGACTCCCCAGTGTCTGTTCCCCGACACCATCCACTCTGCTCTTGTGCTCCGGAGGACTGAGGAAGAGCAGAGTGTTCATTCCTCACCAAGGCAGGGGACGAACGCCACCAGGAAATTCCTTCCAGGCCCCACGGCCAATCCCTACCAGTGATCTCAGGTGGACGGAGAACACAGCACCCGCTAGCCTGAATCGCTCAGGGAGAACAGCCTGCCTCTTAGAAGTCTCTTTGTAAAGCCTCCTACTGACATCAAAGTGAAGTCTTGGTTTGGTGCTAATATGTTTCTAACACTTGCTAATCTCCCATAAGAGAGAACAGGCTGTCGGCAGGCTGCAGAGTCTCTCTAGAATTTAATCCCCCTGTTTTGTTTTCATTGGATTTATTGTTATGGTTGCCCTCTATTTATGGCAACCGATCCTGGGTGCCCATTTACACTAGGATGCCAGCTCCTTCGCAAATAACTTTAAGTAAAATAGTGAGTAGATGGAAACCATTGTTTTAAAGATTGCTTAATGGTCTTAATTTGGAGGCTTCTCTTTCACAGTGATAGTTCATGTGTGTGTAAAATTTTGTGGTTTACAAAATGCTTTTACATATAGTTTTGTTTGGTAAACATTTTTTGAATGAGACACATGCATTCCACTATCTATATATACCTCAGTTAAAATACGCTTTATGTATGATTCAAGCTCTCATTCTTGTTTTAAGAGTTTTGTAGAAGCTCTGATATTTTTTTTTTTTTTGAGACAGAGTCTCGCTCTGTTGCCTGGGCTAGAGTGCCGTGGCATCAGCCTAGCTCACAGCAACCTCAAACTCCTGGAGTCAAGCAATCCTCCTGCCTCAGCCTCCCAAGTAGCTGGGACTACAGGCATGCGCCACCAACATGCCCGGCTAATTTCTTTCTATATATTTTTAGTTGTCCAGCTAATTTCTTTCCATTTTTAATTGAGACGGGGGTCTCACTCTTGCTCAGGCTGGCCTCGAACTCATGACCTTGAGTGATCCTCCTGCCTCGGGAAGCTCTGACGTTAACATAAACTTTTTCTTTCTTTTTTTTTTTTTTTTTTTTTTAGAGACAGTGTCTCTCTCTGTCTCCCAGGCTGCAGTGCAGTGGTGCAATCATAGTTCACTGTAACCTTAAACTCCTGGGCTCGAAGGATCCTTCTGTCTGTCTCCCCAGTAGCTGAGATTATAGCTGGCTAATTTTTTTTTTAACTTTTTATACAGACAGGGTCTCACTATGTTGCCCAAGCTGGTCTAGAACTCCTGGCCTCAAGCAATCTTCCCACCACTGGGAGGATCACTCCCAAAGTGCTGGGATTACAGGCATGAGCCGCTGCACCCGACCATGAACATTTCCAAGAGTTAAAAACCGTATCTAAATTAAAAGGCGAATAAATAACACTGCACAGCCCCCATCTTTGCGTTTCGGTGACTGGGTCTCTCCTTCTGTAGATAGGCACTTGAACTCTGCAGCCCAGGTGCGAAATTCCTCTATATTCAATACTGAAATAAAATTTTAAGTAACACTTGCTTCTAATAAGACAATTAATAAAAACCAACTGGCCAGGGCAGGAAGCAGGGGTGGGACTGTACTTTAAACAGCTAACAGCACAGGGGAGACACAGACCAGGCAAAGTCATGACAGCTACATGAAGGCTTGACATTCCTAAGGCCCTGCCTCACCCGGTCTGGCACCCCCGGCCGTACCTTCACATCCTCCACCTTCATGCGCGTGCCTTCCTTGCCCACAAAGATGTCGTCGATGTCCACCAGGATGTAGCGGTCCAAAGGCAACGAGAGGCGCTTCCCCGTGAGGAAGGCCACAGCGTCCACAAAGACGAGCTTGTGCAGCCAGAAGTTGAGGTTGTTGCCAAACAGCACGCGCTGGATGCCGTCATGGAGGCCCAGGTCCTGGACCACAGTGGCGTGCAGCGCGGCGTGCAGGCCGGCATCGGCGCCCAGGTGCGGGATGGACTCGGACGAGCGTGTCTTGGCCAGCAGCACCGGCTCGTAGGTCGAGTGGTTCGACTGGAACACGGTCCAGTCCTCGCCGGGCAGCACGCCCTTCTCCACCTCGCTGGGCCGCGTCACATACAGCAGCGGGGACTTGGGGTTGATGCTGCAGTCCTTCAGGCCCAGGTTCGAATGCAGGAACAAGGGAAAGCCCTTGAGCTGCGCGCTCAGCAGGCTGTTCTCATTGGCCTGCAGCCAGGGTGGGTGGCAGGAGTGGGGAGGGGGAAGAGCCATCAGATCCAGAACCCCAAGGGAGAGAATCTCACATGTAGACCAGTAACAGCGACATCAGCGATATTCACCAACATTCATGGAGGGCTCGCCATATCCCTGGCCCTGTGCTCCGCCCTCCCACGATAATATACTGGTGAACACGTATGACTCACTTACCAAAGCCTGGCCCTGGGTTCCGTGCACTTTGCATGCAGGAATGCTGTCAATCCTCCCAGTGACCCCATGACGGAGGTGCTGCTGTCATACCCATTTTACAGATGAGGAGACTGAGGCCTGGAGAGGCTAAATCACAGAGGAAAGTCTAGCAGTTGAGAGCATGGACTCTGCCAGACCGCCTGGCTTTTGGTCAAGTTATGTCACCTCTCTGTGCCTCAGTTTCCTCTGCTGTAAGATGTGGCTAAGAATAGTAAATACCTCTAGGGTGGTGGAGGATGACCAGTATTAGTGCTGGCGAAGTGCTTAGAACAGGGCCTATGGCATGATCAATCACTCGTTCAGTCTTCGCATCGGCCTGGTTATTCTGCCTCACAGTGAGGAAACTGAGGCTTGGAGGGAGCACTGCCCTTAGGAGCACAGCGGTCAGCAGGAGCCATGACTCACCGGCGGGAGGCCTGGCCCTGGTGCCCACATACCTAACCACCAGGCTCAGCTGCCTGGGGCTGCCCCACTGGCTTTGGCCACATAACCCTTTCTTTAGGAGAAATCTTACGTGGATGCCAACGTATTAATAGAAGCTCAAAGAGGAGGTGTCTGCTGGGGGCTCGGGGAGCCCCACAGTATCCCAAATTCCTCATATCTCCCTAAAGCCCCCAGGGCCACCCCCCAACAGAAGACCTGCTCCCGCCCACCCAGTCACTGCTGGCCATGGTGAGGTCTCTGCCTCCCTTCTCCTCCTGCGGCCCAGCTCCCTGGGGATCTGCAGACAGTGCCCACAGTCACCCATCTCCTCTTCCCCAGGCTCATGGCCCATTCCCTCATGCGCTTCCTCACCCTCCCAGCTTCCTGCCTCTGGATATGGTACAATTTGTCCTTGTTCCATTCTGTCATCTTGGCCTAGCAAACTCCTGCTCATCCTTCAAAACCCAATGCACGTGCCCTCTTCTCTGCACTGGACTCCCTGGGACCACTTTCTTTCTTCCTTTCCTTCTTTCTTTCATTTTATTTTTTTATCTCAGAGTATTATGCGGGTACAAGCATTTAGGTTACATATATTGCCTTTGCATCGCCTGAGTAAGAGCTACAAGCGTGCTCACGCCCCAGACAGTGCCCACGGCACCCATTAGGTGTGAATATACCCATCCCCTCCTCTCTCCCCCACCTGCCTGACACCTGATGCTGGGACCACTTTAAAGCCTCAGCTGCAGCACTTCTCATCTCAGCTGCTGCAATATCTGTTCAGGGTCTCTCTCTCACCAGCCTGCAACCCCTTGAGGGCAGGAACTATGTTGTTTTCACCTTTGGACCCCTGGTGCCCGGCACAGGCTTTGTACCCAGTGGGAGCACACAGTTTGATGAGTAACTGGACTTTTTAAAAGAATGAAAGAGGAACAGACAGGTCCCCAGTACATGAAAGCTGTTCAATACAGGTTTCATCTGTTCATGCCACAATTATTCACTGGGCGAGACACTGTATTAAGTGCCACTGACACAGTGAGAAAAAACAGGCATGGCCCCTGCCCTTGTAAACCTCAAAGACAAGCAGGGAAGAGAGGCATCCACGAAAAATCACAGGAATAAACACAGAACCGCAGTGTAGCACGCGCTGCACAGAGGATCAGCGTAGCTGTGAAAGAGTAGCTTGCTGGGCACAGTCAGTTGGCTCAGGAGGCAACTGACTGTACCTGGGACTTTTAAGCTGATGTTTAAAGAACAAGTAAGCACCAACTAAGGGAAAGGTGGAGACCAAGTTCCAAGAACAGCAAGTGCAAAGGCCCTGAGGTAGGAAAGGCCTGAGCATGATCGAGGAATAGCAAGAAGCCAGCAGAGTGATCAAGAGAGAAAGGAGATGGGGCAGAAAGGTCAGCTGGGGCCAGACCAACAGGACCTTGGAAGCTTGAAGTGGCAGCAGGAAGCCATCAAAGACTTAATCAAAGGGTTCTGAAGCCTGGTGTGACAGGTTCCAATTTGCATTTTTAAAAGATCCATGTGGGGTGGGGCAAAGCAAGAGTGGACAAAGGGCACAAAATGAGTTTGGAGAGGGAGAGAGGGCCATGTGCAGGGCCCCAAGGAGAGCTCCTGGTGGGGGGAGCACCGTACGAGGGCGGGGAGCACCGTAGGAGGGCATGAAGCTGGGTGGCGAGTAGGGTAAAATCTTGGCTGAGCCTTGTGCCCAGGTGCAGAGTTGCACCTGTCCAGAAAGGTGCCTTTTACTAATCTCCACGGGGAAGTGCTGTTTTCTGACTCCCAGAGAGGCTCTGCAGGGTCCTGACCTTGTAAACCACAATGAGCCTGCACATCATTCTCCAAACACAGGAGTACCCGCCAGCTCCCCACCCTGGCCCGAGCCAGACTGGGGGTGAGGCTCAGTGCACAGCCACAGGCTACCTCCCCTACCTCCAAGTGTCCCATGACCCCAAGCCAGCACTGGCCAAGTATGGGAACTGCTCGGGCTACGTGGGGGCAAAAGCGGTGGGGGCCAGAGACATTTCAGGCCCTGCCTATCACCTGCTGAGGCCTGGGATGCCACACTGGACCACGGGTGCTGAGGGATCCCATTTCAAAGTCCCAACCCTGAGCTGACTGCCAGGTGCTGGCAGCCCAGCCAGCTGCCCGGCCATCGAGGAAGGGAGGAAGCCAAGTCACTGGTGGCCCACCCCAGCCGGGGAAGGGAGTGGGGAGCCTTGGCATGGCTGAGGCCGGCCCGCACTGCAGGCCTCGCCCCAGGAGGAGCAGGGACATGCTCAGAGTGGAAGTCCCTCCCGTTCCTCACCA